>BLSH010022043.1:2141255-2152552 GCA_018402905.1 Glandirana rugosa
CCCCCCCCCCCCCCCAAAAAAAAAAAAAAAAATCATGCCCGCCAAAAAGCTCCCATGTCCATTATTTTATATCATGACAATTAAAAGTAAAATTACATTTATCAGGAAGTCAGATTTACATGCAACAGCAAAATGATAGGACATACAATTACGTTCAATTCCAAATAAGGTCGGGCTAGGGCAGTAAAGGGGCTGGCTAGGGCAGTATAGGGGCAGGCTAGGGCAGTATATAGAAAGACTAGGGTAGTGTAGGGGCAGGCTAGGATAGTATACGGACAGGCTAGGGTAGTATATAGACAGGCTAGGGTAGTGTATGGACAAGGTAAGGCAGTATAGAGGCAGGCTAGGGTAGTATATAGAAAGACTAGGGGAGTGCAGGGGCAGGCTAGGGTAGTATATGGACAGGCTAGGGTAGTATATAGACAGGCTAGGGTAGTATATGGACAAGGTAAGGCAGTATAGAGACAGGCTAGGGTAGCATATAGACAGGCTAGGGTAGTATATGGACAAACTAGGGCAGTATAGGGGCAGGCTGAGGTAGTATATATACAGGCTAGGGTAGTATATAGACAGGCTAGGGCAGTATAAGGGCAGAGTAGGGTAATATAAGGGCAGGTGGACCGGCCCGGGGGGGGGGGGGGGGGGGTCATCATGACGCACCAAACTGCTGGAAAAAAATCTTGGTAGTCAATGCTGGATAAATACAAGTGAAGGAGAGATGACCGTGGTTCAATTTGCTGCCCCTCTTAAATTGCTGCCTGAGTCCAATGGACCCACTGGGACCCATGGTAGAGCCGGCCCTGAGCTTTATAGATATTCTGGAAAATCTGCAGAAAATTGGAAATCTGTGATCTGATGGTTTACATAAGCCAGTGACATTATTTGTACAGGATAAGCTAGTTCCGTGATCCAGAATTATATTGTAAGACAGCTATATACAGTGCTAAAAGAGATCCTGTCATCTTCTCAGTGCCAGCTTTCATTTGAAAGAACAAGGATTACTTAGCAAACTTTGTACCATTTCAGCACATCCATCATGCAGATTATATAATCCATAGCGCCCTTATATAATAAAGAGTTCTTTACTCCTAAAAGACCAACTAATGTGAACATTATTTTATTCTTATAGTCAAAATGTGAATTCTCTTTTTATTTTACAAGCCTTTAACTATAAATTTCTCCACATTTATAGTCAAACCAAGCTGATAATGAAAGAAAATGTAAAGTCGAGCTACGGGCAAAAACAAGGTCACACATACAATGCAATTTGTCAGAAGAATAATAGAGCTACTACAGTCCCCAATAACATCTATCACCTGGTAGTTCTGATCCTTGATCTCTTAATGTTTCACTTTTTGTAATAGAATGACAACAACATTGTTTGTTCTGCATTTAAATCATGGAAGAGTTGTCACCCTGTGGACAGGGTGGGTTTAGATGAGCTTTAGGTAGGCAAAGAATAAATTAAAGCCAAACAATGACAACAGCAATTTGTTTTTGTGTTTTTCTCTTTTTTTGGGAAAAAAGGTTTAAACCATGTAATTATTCTTACATAATTTAAGGGAGGCAGTTGTAGGCACCCATGTCGGTATAATGGTTTGCCTAAAACCCTGTAATTGTCGCTTTTTCTGGATAGCTTGGCTTGCAAAAAAAAAAAATATATATATTTTTTTCAAAACACTAATGAAGGCCAATGAAATAAAAAGCTATTATTACACTGAATACCATCATTGCAGGTATTAACTTAATACATTTACAAGAATACAATGTTTTTGGATATAGTGGTCCTTAAAAAGCTTGTAAACCTTAAAAAAAACCCTGCAAGAGAAAGGCATAATGAGCTAGTATGCATGGCATTCTAGCTCATTATGAAATACTTACCTTAGAACGATGCCCTGAATCGGAGTCAGCACTCTGAGTACAGGGCTGACATCTTCCACTGGAGTTACTTCTGGGTTCTAGCGCTGTGATTGGCCGGAGCCACGATGACGCCACTCCCACGCGGCGATGGTCGCGCTGGGCCGGTTCTTCATTGTGCATGCGCTAATGACGTTGACGCAAGCGTATAAAGTGAATATCTCCTGCACTGTGCAAGTTTAGGAGATATTCACGGTACCTAGAGGTAAGCTTTATTATAGGCTTACCTGTAGGTAAAAGTGGTTATAAAGGGTTTACAACCACGTTAAACCATTATAAAAGGTGACTGTTATAGGGCTGTAAGAACCACTGGCAGAATAAATAGGTTGTCCCAAGACTTTTGGTCTAGGTGGGTAAAACACAGGCTTTGACTGAATTGCTTACAGGTTTAAGCTGGTTGCACATTGGTCTAATTTACGACATCTGTTCAATTTTGTAATCATCAGTGGGGTAAAATCAGCATTCGTTTTTGACAGCAGTGTTGGGAAAAATCGAAGGAGCAGGATGGAAAATATTTCTTTAACAAACAAATTTCCAAAAGTGTATTTGGTTTTCATTAAAAAAAATGCAATCACTCTAAAATTGAATATTAAAGCAAATATTTTTTGATGTACTGTACTTTTAAAAGACATTTATCAAGTCATTGAATTTACTGATGAGAATTTTTGCACGTTCATGTTCATAGGAATGTTTGTTTGAAAATCTACTAGTGTATGGCCAGACACGGGGCATGGCTGAGCTGCGCTGGTTGTGTCTATGGACGCACACAGCCTGGCTTGGGAGTGCACCCACACAGATGCCCCTTTATCACGCGGCTTGCTATGGGGGCACCTGCAGGAAGGAGAGGACAGAACTGACGGGACCGCCAAAGAAGAGGTAAGGGATCGCTCTGTGCAATAGTGTTGCATAGAGCAGGCAAGTAAAACATCTTTTTTATTTTAATGTAAAAAAATGCCTATACCCCACCGCATACTAGCACATTATGACAGACTTACCTAGACACAGGACCCTCCACCGCAGCACTGTCACGCCTCCCCGGTGCTTCCAGTATCACTCAGTCTTCCTTTCAGGTTCACGGACCCCAGATTTATATCCTTCCGGGGTGGTGTACAGTCCATTCATTTCAATGGGCAGGGGCAGTGAAGGAGCAGTGGAGGAGCAGTTTATACAGCGCTCCCACACCGCCCCAAAAATGCTGCCTGCAGGACTTTTCCTAACATCCTGCAAGCGCACCGCCCAGTGTGAAAGCACTCAGGCTTTCACACTGGGGAGGATTAGGAGGCAGTTTAGAGGCGCTTTACAGGCACTATTTTTAGTGCAAAAACACCTGTACAGCGCCTTCAGTGTGAAAGGGGTCTAAGTGTATTTTTAAATAGAAGCAGTGTAAGTACATGGATCCAACCTGGTATCAGCCTCTTGCAGTCCCTGTATAGCAGGGCTTGAGCACAAGAGAAAGAAGCAGCACAAGGAGCCAATCAGTACCGACAAGAAGCATGTTGACAGAAAGAGAGAGCAGAGTGACATATGGGATGAGCTCATCAGTCTGCTCCTTCTCCTCCAGGCACAGGCAGGGCCAGGACCACCTGGGCTTAGAGCAGTGCTGGCCATCAGAGTGAAGACATCTATTGGGAGAAAAAATATTGCAGCAAAAGCTGTTTTTGTTATTTTATCTTTTAATGGGCTTATTTTTTTATTCATGGTATTTTTTTCCTAGCGTTCTGGTTTATGGTAGAATCTATAAGTATACTTTTGTAGTAAAAGCATAGAAGGAAGACGCTGTATGTAGACTAAAGCCTCGTACACACGCGCAGATTGTTGGACAATCGAATGTCCAACTTTTGTCCAAATTGGCTGTTGGCGGTTTTGTCTAGCGTACTGATGGTAGTTAAGTAATCGGCCATCAAAGCCGAACGTAGTGGCGTTGAATGTGGTGAATGTGATTTGTGAATTAGGAACACAGGTTACACGACTGAACACTTCCTGGATTCCGAGCATGCGTGTTTGCACTTCCAACTTTTTGTTGGGCCAACTTCTGTACACACGAGCCAACAATCTGCCAACGCCTTGTTGACCAACAAAAGTTTTCTAGTCTTGTCAGCCAACTTCTGTTGCCCAACAATTGGTAATTGGCTGTTGGATCGTGCCAACAATTGGCCAACAATGATTGTCCAACAGCCTGTTGGCCGATAATCTGACCGTAAAGCCTCGTACACACGATGCAACGGGCGTACGACCGGATGTCCAAAATCGTATGTCGGCTGTTGTTTCTCGCGTACTGATGTGCACTAAGCGATCGTACGACCAAGCCTAACGTGGTGACATGCTACGAGCGTATAAAGAGGAGGTTCAGGTGAATGTGATTTGTGAATTCGGAACGTAGGTTTACACGACTGGACACTTCCGGGCGTTCCTGGCTTCTGAGCATGCGTGTTTTGCACAGTACAACTTCTCTGTACACACGATACAACGGCTGTACAACCACTTGTTGTACAACCAAAGTTTTCTAGTCTGCTCATCCAACTTCTGTTGTATGACTGTCACACGTCAGCTGTTCTAATCGCACGAACTAACGGTCGGATGATCGTACAACAAGCTGTTGTACGACCGTTTTCATACGACCGCCACACCGTGCGTACGAGGCTTTAGTACGCATGATCCAACAGCCAATTTCCAATTGTTTGGCAACAGAAGTTGGCCGATAAGACTAGGCGTTGGCCAATTGTTGGCTCATGTGTACAGAAGTTGGCCAACAAAAAGTTGGAAGTGCAAACACGCATGTTCGGAATCCAGGAAGTATTCGGTTGTGTAACCTGTGTTCATAATTCACAAATCACATTCACCTGAACATCCTCATTATACTCTCGTAACACGTCACTATGTTCAGCTTTGTTGGCCGATTACTTGACTACCGTCAGTACGCTAGACACAACTGCCAACGGCCAATTTGGACAAAAGTTGGAGGTTCGGTTGGCCAACAATCTGCGCATGTGTACGAGGCTTAACGGTCTGATTATTGGACAACAGGCTGATGGACAACCGTTGTTGGCCAATTATTGTACCGTGTGTATGGGCCTTTAAGCTTCCTAAAAAATAGATTTCCACAGATTGTTTTTGCTTTTGTTCAAATATGCTGAAAAAAAAGGGTGCCTGGAGCAGTTTTAAAAACCAAACTAAACTGTTGGAATTATTATTTCCCATAGTGAATTATGTGCTACAAAGTGTTTAGAAGAATCAAATAGAGTAAGGAGGGGTGACGCTTGAGGATAAAAGTCTGATGGTCTCCTAGAAACAAAGTTACTAGTTCACAAAAAAAAAAAAAGTGCGATTTTCCAACACAGCTGGACATCCATCACCAGCTCCCTCCAGATGCTGCACAGTCCTGCCTGTCACTATACCAAACAGCATGCTCCTGCAACGGCAATTACTGACATTTACATTATAATTAAGGAAGGCACTTAAGTGTTCGCCTCTGATAAAGGCACCTGTGGCACCAGGAATCCCTTTCAGTGGCACCATTCAGCTGGAAAAGCGGCATCTATCTGCGCTATTTTAAGGTGTCTTACGAAAGGGAGCTTTTCTCTCTGGAACAAAAAACAGTTTAATTAAGAGTTCCAGACGCCAAACTGCATGCAAAACAACACACAGGAAAAAAAAAAATATAGAAAAAATAAACTTTGAGAAATGTTGAAGTGAATCCCTCTCAGTGGTATAGAACTAAATGAATATTGCTTTTACTTTTTACATTCATGCACCCATTGCCAAGTGATCAGCAGGGCAAAATCAGCAGTTTAGCCTCCTGTATCAGAAACTCTGCCGGTTTAGATAAAAGCTTAGTAGAAGTGGCGTGAAATCTGGAACTGTGATAATAACCCACATGGGTGCAGCGAAAGGACTTTGTGTGCAAGGGAAGCCAGAAAAGTGAGTTTGCGCAGCTGTTCTAGGAGAGGTCAGCGTCTGCAGCTCCAGGTGGGCAACACAATGGGGTGGATTTACTAAAGGCAAATAGACTGTGCACTTTGCAGGTGCAGTTGCACTTATTTTCCCCAGAGCTTAGTGAATGTGGTGAAGCTTCACTTTGTAAAGAATACCCAATCCGGTGCAAGGAAAATAAAATAAAAAAACAGCATTTTTACTTGTACTGTACGTGATTGGATGATGGAAATCAGCAGAGCTTTACCATATTCATTAAGCTTTTGGGAAAATGAGTGCAAATGCACTTGCAAAGTGCCCACGGCCACAGTCTATTTGCCTTTAGTAAACCCACCTCAGGTTCTTGAAATGCACAATATCTGACATTTGAATGTGACGCTAAACAGTGTCTTTATTTTTTAAAAGAATAATCCTTAAGGGGGGTTGCACGAAAAAAAAAACTGTCAGCTCAGGTCGGAGCCGCTGTACTAACCATGCGAGGTTAGTCCAGCGATCTCCCCCACTGAGCTATTGTGTTCTGACAGGGGACGCCCCCCTCCGCCAGAACACTCCGATCAGCGCTCTCTGCCATTGACTGAATGTCGGACATTTTTTTTTTAACCAGCAAATGTCTGCGCGTGTGTACAGGGCATAATACATCCATTACTTACTGACTCACTAGTCTAATTTTCTTACTGTGTTTTTCTTAACCACTTCAGCCATGGAAGGATTTACCCCCTTCCTGACCAGAACACTTTTTGCGATTCGGCACTGCGTCGTTTTAACTGACCATTGCATGGACATGCAATGTTGTACCCAAACAAAATTGACATCCTTTTTTCCCACAAATAGAGCTTTCTTTTGGTGGCATTTGATCACCTCTGCGGTTTTTTTTTTTTTGCGCTATAAACAAAAAAAAGTGACAATTTTGAAAAGAAAACAATATTTTTTACTTTTTGCTATAATACATATCCAAAAAAATATATATAAAAAAACAAATTTATTCATCAGTTTTGGCCGATATATATTCTTCTTCATATTTTTGATAAATAAAATCGTAAAAAGCGTTTATTGATTGGTTTGCTCAAAAGTTGCCGCATTTACAAACTGCGAGAATTAATTTATGGCGTTTTTACTCTTTTTTTTTTACTGGTAATGGAGGCGATCTGCGATTTTTATCGGGGCTGCGATATTACCGCAGACAGATCGGACATTTTTGACACTTTTTTGGGACCAATGACATTTATACAGCGATCAGATCTAAAAATAGACACTGATTACTGCATAATTGTCACTGGCAGGGAAGGGGTTAACCTGCAGGGGGCAATTAAGGGGTTAACTGTGTTCCCTCAGCGTGTTCTAACTGTGTGGGGGCTGGGCTGGCAGGGACGTGCCAGATCTAAGTGATCCCGATGACAGGGATCAGTAGATCTCTGTCATGCCCACTGACAGAACAGGGAACCGCCGTGTTTAGATCTGCAGTTCCCCCGTTCTTCCTCTGTAGAAGGCGATCGCAGGTCGCCGGCGGACATCAAGTCCACCCCACCCGCGGCCACACTCACACAGAGTGCAGCAAGTGGTTAAGGGGCATGGTTAAACAAAACCCAGACTTCAGATATGTACTGGTGGGTGCTTTCAGAGGGAAGAGGACTTGTGGGGGTCAGATATGTACTGGTGGTGCTGGTGGTGGGGGGGGCTGGGGTGACGTAGGAGGAAAGAAGACCTATGCTAGGGGGTGGGGGGAGGTTGGATTTGGTGAAAAATAACAAACCCAGCTCACTTACCTCACTTACCAGCCAACCTGCGACATATTGTCCTGTCTAATAGTTCACGCCAAACCCAGGGGTTTTTATTTCCACACATTTGCAAATACATGCGTAAGCTGCAGTGGCCACATCATGGCACCCCAGTGTACTGCAGTCTTAACGCTATCATTTTGAGAGTCTTCTGAGTTGGAGCACAGATATAATAATGGACAGATTAAGGGCAGGTAGGGCACCCAGAAATAGCACAATGGCAGTGAAGGTATCCAGTGCCTCCCCTCACCAATTACCAACAGTACAAACAAAAAGCAAACAACCATACCCTATAACTGGCCTTTGCAGCAAGCAGCACATGGAATACATGGCGATACATATGAAAAACATCAAACAAAATTTCCCAGCTCACTTACCAATCAGCCTGCAACAAACCAAATAGTTCACACTAAAAACAAGTGTGAGCTGCAGCGGCCACGTCACGACACCCTAGTGTATTGCAGTCCTAACTCAAACTAAGCATTTTGAGAGTCTCCTTGGAGCATATATAATAATGGATAGTTTAAGGGCAGGTATGCTTGGAGGGTGCCCATCCCTCTTTAAAGGTACAGGGACACACTTTACACCCAGAAATAGCATAGGGGTCAGATATGTGCTGGGGGCACTTTGTAAGGGGAAATGATTTGTGTTAGAAGGTGGGGTGGAGGGTGGGATATGTACTGGGGGGCTTTGAGGGGAGAAAGGACTTGTGCTGGAAGTTGGAGTGGAAATGGCCGTTAATGCACCGGGGGGCACTTTGGGAGGAGAGAGAACCTTTGTTGGGTGGGGGTTAGATACATGCTGGGGGGGGGGGGTTCTCTGGGAGGGAAGAGGACTTATGCTAGAAGGTGGGGTGGGTGGAGAACTTATACTAGAAGGTGGGGTGGGTGGAGGACTTATACTAGAAGGTGGGGTGGGTGGAGGACTTATACTAGAAGGTGGGGTGGGTGGAGGACTTATGCTAGAAGGTGGATCACAGCAGCAAAAAAAAACAAGAATTTGGAGATCTGGAAGAGACTGAGAGCAATAGAATGTTTTTTTTTTTAAATTTACAGCGATTTTAAACCCAAAACCAAAAATGTAATATATTAGAGATTACCAATCCTTAGATGTGGCGGCTGCATTTGTTTTAGTTTTTTAGATTTTGCTTTCTATCGGTTTTCAACTGGTGATCTAGCCAGTCATACACCTCCTCTGTTAGAATGCTTCCATTCTGGATGAAGGATATTTTTTTATTTCTACTTGGCACCGAAAGCCATGCACAAAAACCATCTACACCAGGCAGGACTGGAACCGGTACGGGCCAAGAGATAGGCAGAACAGGTGACTGCTTTGGGCGACTTTGCAGGAGAGGGCAGCCAAGAAGGACAGGACCTGCAACCTATGCTGCTGAAGTAGTTCACAGCTCATGGAGAGAGTATTGTGACCTTTTCCCCTTGGGATCTAAAGGACCTTGCCCAAACAATGCCACCAGGGTCCCAGCACCAAAAACAAATGTGTCAGAAACCATTCCCTTATGTGGCTCAATTGCCTGTGTGCAAAGTTCACAAAACAATTAATTAAGAAGAGTGATCTCACAAACTGTCTTGACTCTTTTGTCTTAGGAGGAACAGGTTGAAGATACATATAAATTCCAATTCTTTCTCCTCACTGTGAGGGGTGTCAGTAACCAAATCCCATCTCCTATTTAAATGAGAGAAAGATTGGCCAAGAGGTCAGAGGGCGGAGCTGCAGGAAATTAGAGGGAAAAATAATAAGAGTTTCCCGGCGGTTTTCTATTGTCCCGGTGAATGGCAATAAGAAGCTTGCGTTAGTCTTGCATGGTAAAGAAAAACCTGATCTGCATCAGAAAAGGCTCAGAGCCTTCTATTCTTCACCAAGATTTTAATAAATTGGAGAAGAGTTTTTCTGCAGCGTCAGGAAGTAGAGAGGCTCTTTGAAGACTTCAGAGGTCTTTAAAAGGGTTTTCCACCTTCAGTCCACTCAGAAACCCCTTAGATGTGGCTGTAATTATGAATTTGGGGGAAAAACGCCAATCCTACCTCTGTTGATCAGCCATTTGGAACAAGGCAAGTAATGCCAAAACTGCCATTGCTTGGAACTGCATGGTTTACTGGCATGGTGAAGCTTGGCCTTGGAGGCCAAGTAAAGGTCTGGTCTCTCTTAATTAAACCAGAAACCCTGCTAGCAACCCTATATGAAATAAAATAAATGAAAAGCTACAATGTCAGCCACAAGCACTTCTCACATTCCCATCCAATGTATAAAGCATTAACAAAATCCAATCAATGTGCCGCGCTTGTATTGCCAAAAGTAAACAATCAAATCAAATATAAATTACAGCTGATATATAATATCAATCAATTTTTTTTTCTTTGATTGATATTACTGATCTCTTTTAACCACCTGACCTCCAGAAGATTTACCCCCCTCTTTATGACCAAGCCATTTTTTGCGATATGGCACTGCTTTAATTTAACTGACAATTGCGTGGTTGTGCAACGCTGTATCCAAATAAAAGTTATGTCCTTTTTTTCTCACAAATAGAGCGTTCTTTTGGTGGTATTTGATCACCTCTGTGGTTTTTATTTTTTGCATTATAAACAAAAAGAGACTGACAATTTTGAAAAAATATATATATTTTTTTTACTTTCTGCTGTAAAACATACCCAATAAAAAAATTAAAATAAAATCAAATTTCTTCATCAATTTAGGCCAATATGTATTCTGCCACATATTTTTGGTAAAAAAAATCCCAATAAGCGTGTATTGATTGGTTTATTTGTTTTTACCAGTAATGGCGGCGATCAGCCACTTATAGCGGAGGGCAAATCTAACACTAACTGAAACATTTGACACTTTTTGTGGACCAGTGACACTAATACAGTGATCAGTGCTAAAAAATATGCATTGTACTAATGACACTGGAAAGGGTTAACATCAGGGGTGATCTAAGGGTTAAATTAACTGTGTGCCTATCTGGTGTTTTCTTACTGTGGGGGAGGTGCTTGTACTAGGGGAAAGCATGGATCGGTGCCCCTGCTTTGCAGAGGCACAGGATCCATGCCTTCTGTACCAACAGAATGGTGATCTGCCTTGTTTACATAGGCAGATCGCTGTTCTCCCTCTGTACCGAAGGATCAGCGCGGACATTGAGTCTGTGGTACCCGCCAACCAGCTCCCAATATGTATAATTACTATGGGAGCAGACTGGCAGCGGCATGCGTGTGCACCCTTCAGACCCGGAAGTGTCGGATCATGTACTAGGTTTGTGATCCGGTGCAGCTGTGCAACTTTGTTGCCGTAAATCTAACTTATATGGTCAGCAAGCGGTTAAATAAAATTGTTAGTTTACCTTTCCAAAAAAACTGCCTATGCAGGTAAAGAGTGTCTGTAGATAAAAAAACAAACTGTGCAGCTTTGACCAAAGTTAATGTAGAATTATAGGCATAACTTTTTTCCTTCATTATAGAGAGAGTAAGGGAGGATATCGTTATTATTATCATACAGGATTTATATAGCGGCAACAGGTTATGCAGCCCTTTACAATATAAAAAGGAAACAGTACAGTTAAAACACAAAAGAGTTAAGAGGGCCCTGCTCATAAGAGCTTACAATCTAATAGGTTGGGGCAAGTGGTACAAAAGGTCGTAACGGGGGGGGGGGGGGGGTTGC
>BLSH010022043.1:2152562-2188210 GCA_018402905.1 Glandirana rugosa
ATGGAAGTGATACGTTTTGGAAGCATGATAAGCTTCCATGATGAGATGAGTTTTCAGGGATCGCCTAATAGCAGCCAGAGTAGGAGATACCCAGACAGTTTGAGGCTATAGGTAGGGAGAGGCTCTGGAGAAGTCCTGGAGATGAGCATAGGAGGAGGAGACATGGGAGCTTGAGAGCAGGATATCTTGAGAGGAGCGGAGAGGATGGTTTGGGTGATATTTAGAGATAAGAGTGGTGATGTAGCTTGGGGCAGAGTTGTGAATGGCTTTGTATGTTGTTGCTAGTATAGGGCTATAACCCCTATTAAGTTTTTTTTGTGATCTGTGCCCCATTGGGGAGATTTCCTTTCACTTCCTGTCCCATAGCCAAAACAGAAAGTAAAAGGAAATCCCTCTAAAGTAAAGGAATCTTTGGTTGTCACCAAGGTCACCAGAACTAGTGCACCCTCTAGGTGATTTCGATAAACTGTTCTGGGGACAACCCAAAATTGGAGATTTTCTTTTAGTTTCACTTTTGCTGATAACAGTTAAAAGAGAAGTATGGGAATCAATAAAATAAAAAAATCATACTCACCAGGATGGATCGAAGCTGCAGCTGTCCCCTACTGGCTCTACCTGGAGAACTGAGCGATCAAACACTGCTGATTGCTCAGTTCTCCCCTCCACTCTGAGCAGAGAGCCAGGACTGTCAGTCTCTGCTCTGCCCCTCCAGTACTCACTGGAGCACTGGGCTATCACTGAGAGCCTCAGCCAGGAGCTGGTCTAGACATCTGGGTAGATCCCGACCATATGGTTGGGATCTTTCCCAAGCCCTGAGCGGCTGCGTGACATCAGCTGTCAGGTTCCAGGAGTTCCAAACGAACTGCACTCCTGTGATCCATAGGAGAAGTACAGCCAAAAGAGCTTTGGCTATATTTCTCCTTTAACAGGACAAATAGGGGTGAATCTCCTAATGGGGGCACACACAGAAATAAAGCCCTGACAGGTGTTCTAATCCCTCTCCACTCAACTAAAAAAATTTTAGCTTTTAACCATTTCATCCCCGAAAGGATTTCCCACTGTAGGACCAGAGCACTTTTTGTGATTCGGTACTGCATCGCTTTAACTGACAACTGCGCAGTCGTGCGACGTTGTACCCAAACAAAATTTGTGTCCTTTTTTTTCCATAAATAGAGCTTTCTTTTGGTGGTATTTAATCCCCTCTGTGTCTTTTCTGATCGCCGCTATAAACAAAGAGCGACAAGTTTGCAAAAAAAAAATCACTATTTCTTACTTTTTGCTCAAATACAGATCCAAAAAAATATATATATAAAAAAGCCAATTTATTCATTGGTTTTGGCCAATTTATATTCTTCCTCATATTTTTGGTAAAAAAATTGCAATCTGCATTTATTGATTGGTTTGCACAAAAGTTGCTGCTTTTACAAACCATTTAAATTAATTTCTGGCGTTTTTACAATTTTTTAAATTTTTACTGGTAATGGCGGCGATCTGCGATTTTTATCGGGACTTTGATATTGCGGCGGACATGTTGGACATATTTGACCCTTTTTTGGGACCAATGACATGTATACAGTGATCAGAAATTTAAATATCCACTGATTACTGTATAAATGTTATTGGCAGTGAAGGGGTTAACCTGGGGGGCGCTCTAGGGATTAACTGTGTTCCCTAGGTGTGTTCTAACTGTGGGGGGCTGGGCTGTCAGGGGCATAAGAGATCTATAGATCTCTTACATGCCGCCTGACAGAACAGGGAACCGCCGTGTTTACATCATTCTTTCCCTCTGGCAGGTCATCGCGGCTTGCCAGCGGACATCGAGTCTCCCCGAGCCACGGGCACACTCCTCATGAGTGCGGTGGGCATGAGAGCTCTCGCCCCTAGCTGCGCGCACACGAATCGCCGCTTATATACGGCGATTTGCGAGACAGCACCACACTGATACAGTAAATATGCGGTAGCTGGTCGGGAATCGGTTAAGTATACTTTAAATCAGTGGTCTCCAAACTGCAGCCCTTTGCTTGCTTTTTTCTGATCCTTGAGGCAATATTCCTGCCACTGACACTAACAATGGGGCATAATTCTTGCAACTGACACCAACAATGGGGCACTATTCCTCCTACTGACACAAACTATTTATCCCCCTAATACCAAAGATTGGGCATTGTTTACTCCCACTGGGCAAAGTCTGCACCCCCCCCCCCAAAAGCCTGAAGGATAGCAAACTGGCCACTTTCTTTAGAAAGTTGGACACCCCTGCTTTGAATAATGCCCTTGTTATAGGTGTAGGCCATTTACATACCTCCCCAAGCCTGGGCAAAAAAACTCCCAGAGATGGCATCATCCTGTCCTGCCTTGTTGCTAGGACGTTGCTAAGACAATCCCAGCTGATTGAAAACCGCTTGCCCATGCTCTCTCTTTGTTGCAGTAGCTTTGAGCTCAGTGATCCTGCGAGGGAGGGGATAGTGGACCACACACATGCAGAGGTTTGAGAACTTTCTCCTGTGATGATGGTGGGTGAGCAGCAACGGCTGTAAGTGTCTTAGCATCAAGGGATACCTGTAGGAGAAAATGGACATAGGGGCTACGTGACTAAGGGAGGAACAGAGGTCAGGGAACGGTCAGATAGGTCAGTATGTGGATCAGTGGTATAGTCTTACCTGATTGGATATTCAGGGTAATGGGCAGGGTCCGTAGCAAAGGGTCTTGGCAGTGGGGGTTAGTTTCGTTTCATTCCAAGGAGTTTAGGAGAAGAGTCAGCTTCCCTCCCACCCGCCCTGGTATTGGGAGTTACAACAGGAATAGGTGGTTATTAGGTTTTAGTCTTAAGTGGTGTTGATTAAGGAATTTAAGTACATTTTATGATGATAATATGTATATGGGGATGTTGGTCTTTGTCACAGGAGTTGGCGGGTCAAGGGGTCTTTGGGGGGTCTGTGAGTAATTACAGTGTGACAATATGGGGGCCCATCTAGGGTATGGCGCTCACACCTGGTTAGTGGTGTTTCTCCCAGGGGCTAGGTCCTCTGGGGGAAGGGAATATGGAAATTATGTGTTGGAACGTCTTCCGGTTGGGGTACCGCTGAGGACATGGACGTTTACAGTTAAAATTGGGCTTTATATACACCCAAAGACCCCTTTGTGTTTAGGCATTATATGGTTTATGTTTTAATGTGTTGTATATTATTTGGTTAATAAAATTGGCTGCTGTGGCTGTTTAAACCCATGTCACGCAGTCTGTGTCTTTATTTATTTATAATTGTAAGTACCCAGGTTGACAAATCTTTTAGTCAAGGGAGATAATGCCGTCTTTGGTAGTTTTTCAACCAGACTTCAGGAGATACATAAATTGTCTATAGCAAGGGCATCATCAAACTTTAGTCAAAGCTGTACAGCTTGTTTTTATCTACAGGTGCTCCTAACCTGCATAAGCAGTCTTTTGACAAGGATGAACTAACCCTTTAAAAAAAAGTCTGTCACTTTACCTACTTTGTCAAAACAAAGCTACTCCAAAACTACTTGGAACTGTGCAAAGCTTACTGCCATGGTGAAGCCTGGCTTTGGAGGCAAACTTCATCTTGCCTGTTTATGCATCGCATAGTAACCCATTATGTGTCACTTGCCTGCATTGTCCCCTGTGCAGGGAGCGTCCATCTTCAGCCCCTTTTCCTTCTGGGGCCGCGACTCCGGCTCTGTGACTGGCCGGAGTCTCGTGACGTCACTCCTGTGCATGCACCCGGGAGCCGTCAGTCACGGCACAAACGAAGTGAAAAAACGGCACAGCGGGTCGTTTCTTCACTGCGCATGTGCCAAATGACGTCGGCACATCACAGTACACTGTATATCTCCTAAACTGTGCAGGTTTAGGAGACATGCAGGAAACCTACAGGTAAGCCTTATTATCACTGGTTGACAAGCACTTTAAGCTCACTTAGATCTCTTTTTCTCTGAGGTCTTTGGCTCACAATGACAGTGCCTGTAAAGAAGGCTGAATGTGGTCTGGCCATTTAGTACCCAATTGGGAAGATGTCCAGAGGTGACGCAGACCCTACATTTTGCCTTCTCTTCAGGAACCTTTCCCTAATACTATCACTGTCCCTAACAGTCAGGGTACCTTTACCTACACTGCCCACCCACAAAATCATGCCAAACCCAGGGGCCAGGGCCTTAAATAGGCTCTTCCTTGACCTAAGATGGCTGCCAGAACCACATGAGGTGGCAGCATCCAACAGAATAACTTCCCTAGTGACCCAGGAAACCATAGAGAAACCCTGTTCCTCTTGACTGCCTCTCCAGTTGCAAGGTCACTGCGGGTGACGCCACCTGCAGTGGAGAAATTAGACTGCACCTGCCTACGTGTGTGCTGTCCATAATGTCTAATGCAAACAGCTTTACTAGGCATTTGATGTGCATTTTTAAATTTAAACACCTGCTTTTAATGCCAGTGTGAACAGGGATTCAAGTTTATAAATTAAAGCGGAGTTCCACTCAAAAGTGGAAGCTCCACTGATCTGCCCCCCCCCCCCCCCCCCAGTGTCACATCTGGCACCTTTCAGGGGGAGGGGGAAACAAGTACCTGTTTTTGACAGGTGCCTGTCCCCACTTCCAGGAGACTACACCGTGGCGCCGTCACTCGGAAGTTCGGCCCCCTCCTCCTTCCTCCTCCACTGGGCCAGTTAGAAAGCAAAGCAAACTTCGCACATGTGCAGTAGGTAACCAGCTGTGAAGCCGAAAGGCTGCACTACCAGCTTCCCTTACCATGAATGGCAGCGGCAGCACCCGAGAGCCGATCCAAAATACGACTGGGGTGCTGACATCGCAGGATCCCTGAACAGGTAAGCGTCCTAATATTAAAAGTCAGCAGCTACATTATTTGTAACTGCAAACTTTTAATTTTTTTCCCCAGGCTGGAACACCACTTTAATTTTTAGTCTTGACACTGGGCATAGATTATTTGGTTTATAAAAAAAATTTGCCCATCATTTGTCTGTGATCAGTATAGAAACTGAAAGGATCCAACCGTTCTTTGATCATTGTGGCCATCATTTTTTAAACTATCAATCAGATCAGATCAATCTTTCTTCTCGAAAGGAGATAGTCAGCCAGTTTGTGCTGGATCTTCTCAAGTGTACGGCCACAAACTGTCCATTACTGTCGAAAGAAAACGTGGATGAGGAAATGTGATCGCATCATTTACAAACCGCAGCGAAAAAACTTTAAATACCTGTCTGTGATGATATTGTACCTTCCATCCTGGCAGAATGGTGTAGGACATTTGGTCACAGAGATTCCTACACCAGCGCTGTGCACAGGAGCTTCGGCTCTCGCGGGTCTCTCTCTTCTGATTGACTGGGACACAGCAGTCATTGGTTGCCACTGTTCTCAATCACAGCCACTGAAGAGCAAGCGGGGGCAGGGCTGAGCCAAGCTCTGTTTGTCTTATAGACACAGAGAGCAGGGCTCCGGCACAAGCCGGCATTAGTGCCCCCAGCGCAGGCTGCTTGCTCTGGGGGAATTCAGCAGGGGTGAGGAGCCAGGGGCACTGGTGGGGAACCCAAGAACAAGAGGATTGAGGCTGCTCTGTGCAAAAACAACTGCACAGAGCAGGTAAGTATGGCATGTATGTTTTTTTTTTTTTTAAAACCTGCGCCTTTAATATCACTTTAACTCTATTCTTCCACCTAACCTTACACATAACCTTTAAAAGTAACTCTAACGTTTAACCATTCCCCTATGCCTAAAAGTGGACAAAGCATGAGATATATGTATACATGAAAAGTAAAGTGTACGTGTGAAATTTTCAGGTATGTATTACCTCTCATAGAGATCACATTACTCCCCCTTACAATGTTTTTTTTTGTGTATTTTAAAATGTATTTGAACCATCAACATGGACAGGCATTCACAGGACTATTTTACTTAATTCAACACAGACATACAAGAACCATAGATGCTGAAAAACACATTTTACTCTACCAGAACATTAAAGAAGTGAACATATTTACAATGCTTCCCCCTACTGGATGGAGAGCAGTATAACACACTAAAACATAACACTCCTTCCCCCTAGACCTCAAAGTCTTTGAGATAACTGGGGGGTGAATATTTCTTCTTGGACACCTAAGGACCACTGTTTGAGACAGTTCCCTGGGACACTCAGTTGGGTGCAATTCTTCTTGTGCTGTGTCAGAGGGACTGAGAAAAACTGGCTCTGCAACATTTGCTGGAGGAATACAATTTCACCACTTCTTTCTCGGATCTGATCAACGTGCCTTCGTAATATTCTACCATCAGTAAGTTGTACTTTGTAGGACAAAGGTCCTGTAGCCACAAGCCCCTTTGCCGGTATTTAATGAGGCCCAGCAGCATAGTTTCTGACATAGACAGCATTGTCAGGCTCAAACACTCTAACAGAAACATTAGCATCCTTTTTAAAATGCAATTCTTGCTTTTCTTATAACTGATGTCAGATCAGGGTGTAAATGATCCAAACATGTTTTTAGACGACGGTTCATTAGAAGCTCTGCTGGGCTACAACCAGTACTTGAGCATGGTGTCACATGTTGCAGAAGGAAATTTGCAAGTCTCTGATTCCAATCTCCTTGAACAATTCTCTTCAATGAGTCTTTGTTGGTATGAACCATACATTCAGCTTGACCATTTGATGACGGGTGAAATGGTGCAATCGTAACATGTCGAATAAGATTGCTTGCCATAAAGGTTTTGAATTCTGAGGAGGTAAATTGCGTTCCATTATCAGACACGATTTTATCTGGCAACCCATGTGTAGCAAACAGCCTTCTTAAAACTCTTATGACAGTGGCTGAGGTGGGGGATGTAACTGATACAACTTCCAGCAATTTTGAGAAGGAATTGACAACTAAAAAAAAATCTGTCCTTGAAAATGACTCACAAAATCTATATGCAACCGTGACCAAGGTGACCTAGTCACTTCCCAGGAATGTACTGAGGCTTTAGGTGGAGCATGACGGGTGGATTGACATGGTACACAGTTCTGTACCCGCTTCTCAATAACTTCATCCGTTTTAGGCCACCAAACATAACTTCTGGCTAACGCTTTCATGCGGACTATTCCAGGATGTCCTTTGTTGAGAGTATGCAGTACTTGAGCTTGTCCTGCCTTTGGAATTACCACCCTGTTTCCCCATAATAGGCAACATTAATAGGCAGACAGTTCATACTGTTGCTTCTCTTCAACTTTTGATTTAGGCCATCCCAGTGGCGTCGCTGGGGGGGGGGCAGGGATGACACCCGCCAGAGGGGGGTAATACTGATAGAGGGGTCTGCACTGAGGGGGGCAATACTGATAGAGGGGGTATGCACTGAGGGGGAGGCAATACTGATAGAGGGGGTCTGCACTGAGGGGGGCAATACTGATTGAGGGGTTCTGCACTGGGGGGGCAATACTGTTAAAGGGGGTCTGCTCTGAGGGGATCTATACTGAGAGAGGGAGGGTCTGCACTAGAGGGGGTCTATACTGAGGAAGAGGGGTCTGTACTGAGGGAGGGGGTCTATACTGCGGGAGGGGGTCTGTACTTAGTGGGGGGTCTAAACTGAGAAAGGAGGGTCTGTACTTAGTGAGGGGGGTCTTTACTGAGGGGGGGATCTATACTGAGACAGGGGGTCTGTACTCAGTGGAGGGGTCTGAACTTAATGGGGGTACTTGGCCTGATGGAAGGGGGGTCTGTAATAAGGGGTGACTATAGTTGGTGGGGGGGGACACCGTGCTTTTCCGTACCGGGTGACACCAACCCTAGTGATGCCACTGGGCCATCCACTCCACACCCAGTTGAGCACACGGGCCAGCACGGGATCTATAACAGTCATACCAGCAATGTCTCTAGCATATAACGGAGGGATTTGAATTAATTCCAACATGAGAACCTCAGGCACAGTAGGGAAAAGGAAATCAGGAGAAAACAAAGGCAACCGGCTCAACCCATCAGCATGAGTGATATTCTTGCCAGGACGATATTCAAAATCACAGTCATAGGCATTCAGCATGAGTGACCATTTGAGCATTCGTGGGGAAATAATTTGAGGAGTGGGAGTACTTTTGGTGAACAGACCCAGCAAAGGCTTATGGTCTGTTACAATGGTAAACCTCCGTCCATACAAATAGTCATGAAACTTTTTTACTCTGGACACAATAGCTAAAGCCTCCTTGTCAATTTGAGCATGATTCCTCTCTGTCGTAGATAGCAGCAATAGCAGCCTCAACACCAGTTTCCAAAACATGACTCAATACAGCTCCAATGCCATATGGAGAAGCATCACAGGTAAGGCCTCATGTACACTGCTGCTGGTAAACGGACGTTTGGGAGCAGTTGGGCATTTTTTTCAGCTGCCCCTGAACTCTCATCTATGTTATCTTATCAGTACATGTACACAGGGTTGTTTTTAGGCAGATGAGTTTAGAAGCCAAAAAAAATGGGTTTGGACGGAAGTTCAGAGGCATTTGAAATGCCAGCTTGTAAACACTGCTAAACAAGGTAACTCATGTTTAGCAGTGTTTCGAGTTTAAAAAAAAAAACGCTCCTAGACGCGAATGCGGTGAAACGGCGCTAAACGCGGCATGTAAGACGCGGCATGTAAAACGTGGCTAAACGGCCGTTTTTAAGCGTTGGCATCTATCTGTCAAAAACATTGTTTGGGAAAGGTTAGAAAAGCGTCACGTGTACATCAGGCCTAAGAGTGGGTGGTTTTTGCAAATCATAGTGTACAAGTACACTGTCAGAAGATAACAGCTTTTTTGCAGCATTGAAAGCTGTAGAATGAACGTCAGTCCACTTCCATGGAACATCTTTTTCTAGAAAACAATTTGGCGGTTCAGCAACAGTGGCTTTGTCAGGCAGAAAAGAATGGTAAAAATTAAGTAACTCTAGGAAAGCTTGCAGCTCTTTGTTTGTTGGGACTGGAGCTTTATGGATAGCTTCAACCTTCAACCTTCATCAGTTGGATGTATCCAAGGAAATCCACGCTGTTTACCCCAAAAACACACTTTTCTTTTTTAAGTTTGAGACCAGCATCAAGAAAACGTTTCAAAACAAGTTTTAGTTGTGAAGCCAAAGACTGAATGCAATCCGCTCCAATAAGAACATAATCAAAATAAGGTACTACAACTGGAAGTCCAAATAAGAGGTCCTCTATTAATTTCTGTAGAGTAACTGGAGATACATTATGAACTCCCAATAATGAAATTCAAAGGGGTTCAAACCATTCCCTACCCAGCAAACTTGCTCTTTGTCCCTTAGTAATTATTAAGTGTAAGCATCCTCTGAAATTTCCATATTTCACTGCTACAAAGCAAGCACCCTTAACTTCCACAACTTTTTTGTTGCAGTCTACCAACTGGATATCACAGGGTGCTATTGAAGGATCATTGTGAGGCCATAATGAGGTAAACGTTTCTTCTGAAATCAAGGAATATGCACACCCTAAATCTACTTCCATTTTGCATGGAACATCTTGTAACACAATCTCGGTGTAAATATTCAGTTCTGATAAAGAGTTTTCCACTTTATACACATAGTCATTTGTATAAACATCTGTAGAGGTTTCATCATTCGGAACAACAATTGGCACATTAATGGAGTGTGCTGCCATTAGTATTGTATTCACATTTGTAGACAGATTTTTAGTCTGACAGGCCGTCTGTATGTGACCTCTACGTTTACACGTGTAACAAACTGCATTTCTAAAACAACATGTATCACGCCTGTGTTTCCTGACGCAGCTGTAACATTTCCCTGTAAATGGAACTGCAACATCAGTGTGTGGTGGAAAGTCCTTTGATCCAACATTTACCTCTGCCACTCCATTTATCTCTGGTGAATTATCTTTGCCGGAGGAAGTTTGTATTTCTTTTGAATGAAGGTATGCAGCCTAAGTTTTGTAATATATGCTGCAATGCTCTCACCCGGTTGTTTGTTTTCGTCTGTTGAAATGGAAATGCCTCACTGTTTCAGATGCAGTGGGTGAAAAATTATTTTTTTAACCGTGACAGTATTTCGTCATATGGGCAGTCTTTTGGTTCAGCAGGAGATATCAGTGAGCAGACACTATCAAAAGTCCAATAGCACTCAGTAACACAGCTCTTTGCTGCACAGCATCGACCACCTTATTAGCTTCCAGAAAAAACTGTAACCTGTCAGCATACGAGTCCCATGAGGATGGATTAGCCACATCAAATTCCTCCATTTGTCCCAGAGAAGACATGCTGGAAATATTTATAGATGTGTCTCTAAAACATAAGTTCCGATTCTTCACTCATGCTGATTTCATGTGTTTCTGCAGTGTCCATTCACTAGAATCCCATCCTCGTTGCCAGTTTTGTGTATTTTTAAAATTTATTTGAACCATCAACATGACTCTTACTCAATTCAACACAGACATACAGGAACCATACTGTAGATGATGAAAAATACATAGCTCTACCAGAACAATAAAGAAGTGAACATATTTACAATGCTTCCCCCTACTGGATGGAAAGCAGTATAAAACACTAATACATAACAGTTTTCATTTGCTTTTCTCCTCAGAAGGAGGGCACCATCTTTGTCCAGGCATCATCCAAGGCCACCAACTAATTTCTGAACAGAGATGCTGGAGGAATGACACAATCATGAAAATCTAGATGCCCATGCAGACCCAGACTATGTTCACACGTGTTGCTTTGCATGGATCAGTGCTTTACTGTTGTCTCTTACCTTGTGAGTTGCTAGCAAGTTACAATGTACAATATGAGTGATCACTAAGGAAGGGGAAGATGCCTGCCTGCAGCAGACTGATGATCTTGTTTTTCCAGACTGGCTCTCCCAGCCTGGGCACAAATTTGCCTCTGCATTGTACATTATGATATCATGAATTTATTTCTACAGAACTGTAAGTGACTAATAAGTTAAAAGATAAGTTTGGGATTTTAAAAATATAAACATTTATACTCAAATAGGTGGATGCAGCATCGATCTGATGCTGCATCTGTCCCCCCGCTAGCTCTGAAATGAGACCTGGGCAAACAGACACTGATCACTCAGTTGTTCCCTTTTGCTTTGAGCAGAGAGCCATGACTCTCAGTCACTGGTTCACTGCTCTCCCCTACAGCTTTCACTGGAATGCTCAGCTGTGGAGGGGCAGGAGGAGCTGGCTCAGGCTCTCATCAGATTGCTGCGAGGCTGAGCCAGATGCAGGTCCAGGCTTCTGGGCGGATCCCACCATTATTTTCCAACGCTGCCTTAGTCCTCTTGGGCATGGAGTTCACCAGAGCTTCACAGGTTGCCACTGGAGTCCTCTTCCACTTCTCCATGACGACATCACCAAGCTGGTGGATGTTAGAGACCTTGCTCCCCCCCTTCTGTTTGAGGATGCCCCAGAGATGCTCAATAGGGTTTAGGTCTGGAGACATGCTTGGCCAATCCATCACCTTTACCTTCAGCTTCTTTAGCAAGGCAGTGGTCGCCTTGGAGGTGTGTTTGGGGTCGTTATCATGTTGGAATACTGCCCTGCGGCCAGTCTCCAAAGGGAGGGGATCATGCTCTGCTTCAGTATGTCACAGTACATGTTGGCATTCATGGTTCCCTCAATGAACTGTAGCAGACAGCACTCATGCAGCCCTAGACCATGACACTCCCACCACCATGCTTTACTGTAGACAAGACACACTTGTCTTTGTACTCCTCACCTGGTTGCCGCCACACACGCTTGACACCATCTGAAACAAATACATTTATCTTGGTCTCACCACAGGACATGGTGCCAGTAATCCATGTCCTTACCTTGTCTTCAGCAAACTGTTTGCAGGCTTTCTTGTGCATCATCTTTGAAAGAGAATTCCTTCTGGGAGGACAGCCATGCAGACCAATTTGATGCAGTGTGCGGCGTTTGGTCTGAGCACTGACAGGCTGACCCCCACCCCCCCCCACCCCTTCAACCTCTGCAGCAATGCTGGCAGCACTCATACATCTATTTCCCAAAAACAACATCTGGATTTGATGCTGAGCACGTGCACTCAACTTCTTCTTCTCCTGTCCTGTTAAACCACTGTATGGTCTTGGACACTGTGTTGCAGCTCAGTTTCAGTATCTTGGCAAACTTCTTTTAGCATAGGCCATCTTCAGGTAGAGCAACAATTCTTTTTTTCAGATCCTCAGAGAGTTCTTTGCCATGAGGTGCCATGTTGAACTTACAGTGACCAGTATGAGAGAGTGAAAGGGATAACACCGAATTTAATACACCTGCCCCCCATTCACACCTGAGACATTGTAACACGAACAAGTCACATGACAGCTCTGGACTCCTGAGTCAGCAGCTACATTATTTGTACAGTAGATGCTGACTTTTATTTTTTTTTTAAATGACTGGAGTTCCTCTTTAATATGCAAGCCTTATTCGGGGAATGTGGTAAGATCTACCAGTCATATTTATCCAAGCAGAACCTCCTTTTTGGCTCTCCTTTAAAACAATTCCAGCATCTCCTAGAAAAACAGTGTTTAAAGTACTTCCAGAACAGATGCAAGTAGGATTCTGCAAAAATGTATATTAAACTCTGTGCTGTTGATTGTTTAAAAAATTGGTACATACATTTCCGAATGAACAGAATATACCTGGCTATTAGCAAGTAATGACACCAGAGTTTGTTGGTCCAGAAAATATCTGATTGCCTTAAGCCTAGTACACATGGGTGGAATGTCTGGCGGCATCGTCTGGTTCAATAGATATCGGGCAACATTAGGCCCAATGGTCCATGTGGACTGCAGCCGGTTCGACAGAAGCTGGCAGTTTGGACGGCTTCTGTCAAGGGGGAATGACCGAAAAAGGTCTGCTGACCGGCTTCCGGTCAGCGCTCTTAGCCAATGGCTGAGAGCACTGACCAGAGTGTTTTGGAGGGGCGGCTATCCCCCTGTAAGAATGCAGTAGAACAGCAGGGGAGTTTGCTGTACTAACATCAGATAGTTGGTACAGCAGCTCCGACCTGAGCTGTCAGTCTTTATTTCTTTAGCCTTCTGGCTTGAAAGAAAAAAAAAAAACTAAGAGTGTTTACTAGGTTTAAACCTACATTCATACTGCTGCAGTGGACTAAATGCTCTGGATTCAGCAACACTCTTTGCTTTGGCTGCATACAAACTGGTCAATTGCTGCAATCAGTTTGTGCTTGACCAGAACTTAGCAGAAACGCCGACCCAGGACGCATATTATCTGCGGTCAGTTGGAGGCTCTATTCTCAAGTGACAGTTCAGATGAGCATTTACATGCACACAGCAGTAGCTCCGGCCATTAATTTGTAGAGTACAATTCTGACAGCTGCTGGTCACACACAGTGTGCAACAGCCATCCCTGTGCTGCCGTGTGAATGTAGCCTAAGGGGATCAGGAAGGAATTTTTGTTTCCCTGGTGGAGTAAATTGAACCCTGTTTTAAATTGGGTTTTTTTGCCTTTCTCTGCATCAACTGTAGATATAGGGATCTGTATATGAAGGTTTTCTTTTTATTTATTTATTCAGATGGACTTGTGTCTTTTTTTTAACCTGACTATCAATGTATGTGTAGTGGACCATTTAAGTTTCAATGCTGGAGTTTCAATTTGAAAAATCAAGAGATCTGTTTTGCGTTGTATGCCCCTTTTCCTGAATCCATTGGTGTCAGACATGAGTGTTTGTTGCTACAATAACTTTATGCTGGCGTATGGCTCATGTAGATAAGACCCTCCTTATTGTTGAAATGTTGGCACAGTATAAGACAAATTTCCTTGGATTATTTTGATACGCTTGCTGGTAAAACTGTTGGTCTGATATAAAACATTCACTTGTCACTTGCCATATGATGAATGCAAGAAGGTACATTATATTTGTGCGTCTGGTTACAGCATGAGCAATGCTCGCTCTATAGGTAACAGGACTGCATGCATAAGGAGAAGGCGACTTCTAAATGAACATTTGGTATCGGTCAAACATCACCTTAATTGATGGCAATTCATTTCTAACATGTGGCTTTGTTTATATAGCTACATACTATAGGCAAATGTAGAATAGACTTGGGAAAATATGAAGAATCAAACATACAACAGTGAAGCAGATTTGACATTTGTGTGTGATAATGAGTTGGAAAAAAACTCAATGGAGCGTTATGAGTAGGGATGAGCTCAAGTGTGTAAAAGTGGTTGTATCCCCTATAAAAATAAAAAAAACACCTGCAAGGCAAAGGCATAATGAGCTAGTATTCACCGCATACTAGCTCATTATGAAGTATTTACCTCAGAACGAAGCTCCAACTGGTCCGCCCAGTCCCCGAGGAGGGAGCTGCCATCTTCCCTCCGTGGATCCTTCTGGGTATGCGGCTCCGGCACTGTGAGTGGCCGAAGCCGCAAGACGTCACTCCTGGACTTGCACGGGAGCCCGTCTTTACTGCGGACTTTCCGGCAGGGTCCTGCGCTATGCACCAGGCTTTCACTGCGCATGTGCCTGCTGACGTCAGCGGCGCTTGCAGTGAGAATATCTCCTAAACCGTACAAGTTTAGGAGATACTCTTTTTACCTACAGGTAAGCCTTATTATAGGCTTACCTGTAGGTAAAAATGACTTTTTAGGGATTCAACAGCTTTAAGTTCCTAGTCCAAACCCACCTGAGGGAGCCCACCAGGAAGATGTCACTGTACTGGGTCAGTCATGAGCGGCTGAGACATTACAAACAAATATATACAATGGGTATATTATTATGATTGGACAAGTACAGTGACAACTTCCTAAAAATTTGGGGTCCCCCCAAATTCTATGCCAAATCCTTTGCATACGGCATGGATTATGTGTAGCACCCTCCTAGTTAGGTTGCTAGAATGTTAGGTAAATTTAGTTCTGTTTGGCTCCTTTTTAATCGGTGGAGCAGTTGTTGATTTCTTTTGGTTCTTCTAGATTTCACAGGCTGCAGGTCTGGAACATAGGAGTGAAGTAAGGCAAATGGGCAGCATGAATAGTTATGGTGCTGCAGTCAATCTCTGGGGGAGGTGTTCCCAGAATGTGGCTGAAAAGCACATAAATAGTCTGAGCTTCAGAACGGCACTGTCTTCATGTCCAGGGATTCCACCTGTTCAGGTAACCTCCAATCATTCTGCTGTTTCAAGTTGTTCATCGAAGCCCCAGCTGTGGCAGAGCTGGGGGGCCATTTGAAATCTGAGAGGGTATCGGACACCCTGAAACACCTAAGAATCCAATCTGCATAGTTTCGCCAGAAGGAAGAAAGCTGAATTAGGATAGCTGGACCTCACAGTTCCTCTTTTGAGAGGTACATACTGACCAGTCCCTTCAAGTTTGTGGAAAGACTTTGAGCTAAGTAGTTCCTCTGCTGAGAGGTACATACATTAGTCTCCTCTAGTTTCTCGTGCAAGGACTTTCCTTTAAAGCTGGGTCAAGTAGTTCACCTCTTGTAGTACATACCTCTGACCTCTATTAGTCTCCCACAGGAGAATTGCATTCTGGGCTGTGCAGAAGAACTGTTCCTGAAGTTTACAACATAGAAAAGTGTTTCTGTTAGTGGCTCTGGAGTATCCCATACTACCCTACACCCCATACAAGTAAGCTAACATTCTGCGTCAGTGTGCCTGAACTGTACTCTGTGTGTGCTAGCAGTCTCTACACAAGTGAGGGAGAACTCTGATCATCATCATCGTCTGTGATGGAAGTGTACAGTGACTGTGCCTTTGACCATCATCAGCCAGCAGCCCTTACGGGGGGTAACGCTACATATGGATCCACACCAGGACCTTATGCAAGCATACACTCTGGAAGGCCAAGAAAGTTGGGGATGAGTGTGCAGCCCTTCTTTCCTGTACCATACCAGGCTACATGCCCTGAGCATAGGGGGGTCCCATATACAGTATGTATTTGTATTTACTTTTCACTTCTTTGTAAATGAGTAGGGGTGATATGTATATCTTAATCATTTACATGGGCGGGGAGCATAGTATCTGGGTGCCCTTTTTTTGTTAAAGGGAGTTACCAGATTCCGATAAGCCCCCTGCCCTCAGATGTTATGCCAGGGGGTTCCCCCTTGGCAAGGTACTCCCCACGTTGAGGGCATGGGTATAGAATTTGGGTTTGGACTACATGCTGTTTTTTTGTTGTTGTTGTTGTTGTTGTTTTTGCATGGGGTCCCTTTTAAAATTCATACCAGACTTGAAGGGCCTGGTATGAATTGAGGGGAACCCCATTTCATTTTTTGATCTATCCCTGGCTGCTTTGTTTACATGGTGGGGGAATCCCAGCCAGCAAGTGAATGGGGTCAGCTGGTGTCACTTGCTACTAAGGACAAACATTTACAGCAGAAGAAGTAAGCTGTCATATATCGTAGCATAGCAGGAGAAAAAAACTCTACTATAAATAAATGTAGCCAAGGTCCCCCTAAGGGGGTGGCTGAGTGTTGTGGTTCACCTGCTCACACTGCCCTCAACCAAATCCATACCGCTTCAGAGTCACAGAACAGGCTGATACTTTGGTTTGTTTTGTTTTATTAGGGGAATTGCACTTGGATGGAAACTGGGATGTTGTGGGATGCCCAAAGAATTAATTCAAACACAAGGGAACGTCTAGATACACTTCTCACATATACAAAGCATCTCTTCCTCCAGTACTTCACTTATCTGAAGATGAAGCCTTGCTCCTCTCACCTGCACTTCTATTATGCTCCAGTGATCTCCTTGTTCCTCTCACCTGCACTTCTCTTATTTCTCCAATGAGGCCTAGAAGGAAATTTACTAGACCTCCAGCATTTCTTCAGCCCAGCTAGCACATGTTGAGGCCTGCTGTACTGTATGCAGCGCCTCCGGATCACCCATTACAGGTAGGGATAGTTGACCCCAGAGTGTAGAATAAAAGTTCCTACTGTGCTAGCTGGCTCGATGGACTACTATTCCCAGCCCATCCTCTTCTTTCAGGCCCTGCCAGCCATTTCAGCTGCGACGGCCTTCACCACTACCACGTAGGCACCACAGTCCCTTACTGACTTCAGCATCCTTTCAGACTGTCTCTCACTCCCAATCTGCCTCTACAGCTTTTCAGGGTGTGTGGCACTCACCAACCACCGGTGGACTCCTTGCTGAGCTTCTCCCATAGCACTGTCTGTTGCTCTCCTGCTCCCTTGTGCCTTTCCTCCAGGATCTCACTATTCTCCTGGACGCACCCGAGCCCCAGGCCTCAAGGTCACCCTCCCAGACTGGGGGCTCCCAGTGGGGCCTCAGCAACCTCAGCTACATTCCAGCTCTTCCATCCAAACTCTCCTGACCCTGGGTATTTAAGGAGGCCTGCCCCCTGCCAATCGAAGTTGGGGATTGGTCAGGTCTCCTTAGAACACCCCAGATGGCTACACCTCCCCTCCCAGCTCTCTTTCCAGAAACTTCCGCTAGCCTCTGAAAAGAAGTGGGAGGTCCTGGTGACCCCATCTGTGAATTTCCCAGTCTTACCTGAGCCACTCCCAGTCCAGAAACAAAAACGATCAGGCCCGATTAAATTTTCCTCACCTTACCAAAAAGTCCTCTCTAGCTCTCTACCTAAGTAACGGGTGCAATATACAGTTTGGCTCTTGCTGAATGTGCTAAAAGTCCAGTCTTTGAAAAAAAGCCTGAACAAACAAAATTTGGGACATCTTGTGGCAAAAAGAAAATAACTGTAAGGGACAGCTCCAAACTGAAGGTATTACAGCAAAATCATTATTTTGGTCCTGTTGTTTTTATTACCTCCTGACGGACAAATATAGAAATTAGTGTCTGCGCTGTCTGTGCTCAGTAAATAATATGGAAACATAAAAAATAGTCTACAATATCTACCATATAATCAACAATGTCTGCTATAGCAAATGACAAAGCATAACAATAAGAGTTTATATAGTGCTGTGATTCTTCAATATCGCGCTGATTCCTTTAACCACTTCCCAACTGGCTCCTGTACATATACGGCGGCAGGTTGGCAGCCCTGCGCGAATTGCTGTCTATTTACAGTGATTCGCACAGCACTCTCGTGCCCACCACACGCTGTGTGAGTGTGCCGTGGGTCAGGTGGACTCATAAACATGGCGGTTCCCCGTTCTGTCAGGCGACATGACAGAGATCTACTGATCCCTGTCATCTAGATCAGTGAGATCTGTCATGCCCCTGCAAGCCCAGCCCCCCACACAGTTAGAACACGCTGAGGGAACACATTTAACCCCTTGATTGCCCCCTAGTATTAACCCCTTCCCTGCCAGTGACATTTACACAGTAATCAGTGGCTATTTTTCGCTCTGATCGCTGTAAAAATGTCAATGGTCCCAAAAAAGTGTCAAAAGTGTCCGACTTGTCTGCCGCAATATCGCAGTCCTGATAAAAATTGCAGATCGCTGCCATTACCTATAAAAAAATGTATATAATAAAAAACACCATAAATTCTCATAGTTTGTAGATGCGATAACTTTTGCACAAACCTATCAATAAACGTGTATTGCAATTTTATTTACCAAAAATATGTAAAAGAATACATTTTGGCCTAAACTGATGAATAAATTAGTTTTTTTATATTTTTTGTATATGTAATATAGCAAAAAATAAAAAAAAAGAAATCTCTATTTGTGGGCAAAAAAAGGACGTCAATGTTGTTTGGGTACAGCATCGCACGATCGCGCAATTGTCAGTTAAATCGGCGCAGTGCCATATCGCAAAAAGTGCTCTGGTCATTGAAGGGGCAAATCCTTCTGGGGCTTAAGTGGTTAAAGTGCCATCCGTGCAGAAAAAGTTCTTTAAAAAGTGCAATCCGGGCAGAAATATATGGCGAAGGTGACGAAAGCGCTGTGCTCCCCTTCCTCCTGTGCCCTCACTCACCAACTTCCTCCTGTGCCCTCACTTATAGTATATATAGAAATTAGCCTGGAGTTTGTCTTTAAAGCATACGGTTCCTGTTTGGGCATGTTAGATGCAGACTATAAGGGGTGTACTGACTATCTGAACAACCATAGACAAGCCTTCAACAAATTTTATAAGTGGTAAAATATTAGATGGGCTTTTTCCATTACATTTTACCCATTTTGTTCCATTTCCTACATTTGTCCTATCGCTAAATATTTGTTCATTGGTGGCATTTAAAGTTTCCATCCATTAGTCAACCACTTAGATCCTATTTTTGCTCATCCATTTTCCGAAGGAAAAGAACACCTATTTACCGCACAAACATAAAAGCAGCATATACATTTGCCATGCATGCTTTACCCTCTTTAAACTATTGATGGCATTGTTCATATTCACTAGCTTTGTTTGCAACTGTTCACAACCCTAAAAGCCACTAAAACTTTGTTCTAGTTTTCCAGCCGGTAGGTCACAGCTAAGTCTGAAAAATACCAGCAAAGCAAAATGAGAAGTACCTAAACATTTTTTTAAAAACAGGGCCCTTGGAAGCTAAGAATTGCCTTTATATATCACTGGTGCCATCTATGGGCAAAACATTTTGTTACACTTAAAGTTATGCAACCTGAAAGTTTTGAATGCAACAGTAAGTCAAAACTGTGGGGACAACTTATGTTTTATATGACCAGATTTCACCACATTGTAGATATTTTTCACTGCCGATTTTTTTAAAAGGTGTGAAATGATCAGTGATTGAATTAAAATACTGAAAAATAAACAACAAAAAGCAGTAAAAAAACTGAAAGGCAAAAGAAAATATAAAAAACAATGGCGCCCCCTTGAGGAAATTCCTTTTCAAAGGTTTCCTAGTGCATTTAGAGCAACAGTGACAGCTCTTGCCTGTAAGAACTGTCAATGTTGCTCTTAGAACAGGCTTGAAGTGGAAAAGGGTAAACTAACTTAAATCAGGGGCTGTATCGACAGTATTCTGAAACTTATATATAAATGGTTAGAAATGCTTGTAGCAGTGGACTAGCAATCCCCAGCTGTTTATGCATTCACAAGAGAGGAAGTGGAGGAAAGGGCAGCTTTGATATTCAGGTATATCTATAGCCATAACTTTTTTGCTTTAGATAAAGTGGGGACGATTTAGAACCTCTGTCATGTTTTTATTGCTGCCTGTGTCCCCTTGAAGAGTTTCACATTCTCTAGTTCTCCTGATGGCCATTGTCACCAATGACAGAGTGAGAGCAAAATCCAAATCTTCAGCTATCATTGGAACAGAAATACATGAAATAGGAACAGAAATACAGGACAATAGGTCTCCGGACAACAAAAAAAGGGGAAAAAAAGTTATTCCAGGTAACAGGTCTCACCCATAGTGTCCCTCAATGAAGAAAAAGAAAATCTGCCCCTTGGCACATAGGGTGGCAGGCTGATCTGTTCCTGCAACGTCACAGGGAGACGCACTTCTGCAGTCCTCCAGCAGTCCGCTGTGAAATGTTTCTACAAAAGCTGTAGTCCTCAAACAGTCTCTAGGTGTAGAAACGTAGGTCAGACAGCCTCCTGCAGCTTTCCCCCTCTCCCCTGACAGAAATTGAATAGCTCCTTGTAGGCTGATTTGCTTTAACAACAAGGCCCCAAAATGGCACGCCCTAGACTCCACTCCTTCACAGTCCTGCCTTCTCAGGGGTTTAGAGATATGTAGGAAGTCCCAAATCAGCTCGTTCTCCCACTCCTCACGTGAGCTCTCGACCACTTCCATGACTTGGGGAGGAACATAAGGGAAATCCAGGCACCACTCCAGGGCAACTCTACGTTGTACCTCCCGCTGGAGAGTCTGGGCAGCTCCCTAGCTTTTCTTCTCCTCAGTAAGAGGTGGGTGTCAGAGGTCTGGTTGGGGGACGTAGGGTTGCCACCTGTCTGGGATTCACCCGGACAGTTCGGGTTTGGAATCATGTGTCTGGGTTTCAGGCCTCCTGAAACCCGGGCACATTATTCAGACCAGACTATGGCTTCTCAGCAGGGCTGCAGTTGTGTAAGCCAAGAGTGTCTGTTACACTCAATTTCACATTGCCCAAAGACAGCACTAATATACCCCCCCCCCACACACACACAGATGGGAGAGGAGAGAGGGCTTGATCTACTCCTCTTCCTCCCGCCCCTACCCCTCTGTGTCTGCCCACACTCCAATCCCTACCCTAGCACTGTGCCTCAGAAAAGGAAACTTGGGACTGGAAATTTGAAGTCCAGCAACCTCAGATACATCTGGATGAGAGGTGCTAATTGCCAAGGGGTGAGTGAGCGCACCATCCATCCCTGTGTGTGACCGAAGTCTTCCCTCTTCTCTCTCCTGCTTCTGAGTGAGTACATAAAGGTAAATCAGGGTTCTCAGAGCACCCCTTACATCAGAGTTTCCTTTTACACCAGAGACCACAGTGTTTCCTCTTACATCAGAGTCCTCTTCATACATCAGAGTTCTCAGTGCCCCCCCCCTTAAATCAGGGCTCCCAGAGCATCCCTTATGTTAGAGTCCCCCGAGTTCTCCCTTACATCAGAGTCTGCCGAGTCCCCCTTTACAGCGTAAGGGAACTCTGCATGTTCAGATGTAAAAGGGGAACTCTGTGGACTCTGATGTAAAGGGCACCCTTGTGATTAATTTCACATGATTAGAAATGTTATTTAATTGCAAAATTTATGTATAGTTTATACTATAAAAAAAATTGCTGTGCGCCGCTAAAGTGTTCGGGTTTGACTTGAAGAAAAGGTGGCAACCCTATGGGGACGGCCTGTTCAGAAACCGGTGACTGCGTGAGGCAAGGGTTCCTGCAGCTTCATTTGTGTCCAGCTCCAACTCTGGTCCTCTCCCTTCTTCAGATGGGGTCTCCAAATCATGGGAATCCCCGCCTCCCATACTTCCTCCTCTGGATCCTCATCAGGAGATGACCATTCTGCAAGTCTTTCTAGCAACCCAAATTCAGCCTGCAGTCTGGGGGAACCCAAATCAATTAGTCTGCCCATGCCCTCTTCTTCCACCTCTTCAGAGGGTGCACACCTCTCCTGCACTAACTCCGCGGGACTGTATCTGTATATTAAGTAGTGATCGCTTCATTGGTCTCTATGGAAACGAGTGTGTGGATGGATCAGGCGATTCTACATGTGACTGATCATGTGACCGATGCTCCCACAGTGCTTGGGATTGCGAGTCACATGCCCAGCCTGCTCAATCAGGGACATTCGTTTGGTGGCTATTAAAAACATGCGGCGGATGGCTTCCCCTATCCGCTGAAGAAGTCCCGCCTATGACGATACGCGTGCGGGAAACCGGGAGGTGTACGTCACGCCAGTAGCAGCCACCTATAGCTGAATGTCACCACACACATCACGGAGCATACATGTTTGGAAACTTGGCACTTGGTCTAAGTGCCTTTGCCTGTGAGTGCATTTATTTTTAAATGAATAAATTGTGAACTTATACAGAGAGCACTAGATTTATTTTTACTTTGCATATATCGGAATATCTATGGCTTTATGACGTTTTTATGCAGGATTGAGGAACCTAGGATCAGGAGGATCAGCACATAAGAGCTATTTATCTCTCTCTCAGTTGTGGGAAAGGCTTGAATGACCTGTCTGGTTCACCCAGGGGTCCATACAAGGAGGTGAGGGGCTTGTGTGATTTATGGTGGAGGTTTTATCGCTTGGTCTTGAATCCATTCTATTGAGGTCTACTGTCACCCTGTGGTGGATCCCTGTCCTGCAATGTATCTCGCTGAATCATGACCTAAGGGCCGGTAATGAATGACCACCCTCTGCCATCTTCCGCTGCCTCGTGGTGTCTGAAAGCAGGGAAACTTTAGTCTCCTCCAGAGCGTGGCACTGCCCCCTCGTTTCCAGACCAGCTGGCGCCAGAAAATCTGATGGGCAGACTTGCTCCTGGTCTGCTGCTGTAACCCCTTAGGTGAAGGATGGAAACGTGCAGACATGTTGGTGTTAGCAGAACTTGTCTGGGCATGCTGGCTCTTCCGGTGGTTGCCGGTAGCAGCAGTAACTTTAGTAGCCCTTGTCCTCCTGTATGGAACAATTCTAGCACAGTCCCATGCGTAAACACCCGCAAGCTTACCTCAGGAAATAATTCCAGGCATACTTTACTGTTTGTAGCAGGATTTTGAAGAGCAAGTTCAAAGGGCCCAGCATTTTCAGAACACTGGGTATATTTGTAATCCAATGTGGAATGTCCGGCCTGTGCAGGGCGCTGGACATATTTGTAATCCATAGGCGCGATCGCCCACTGTGGTTGCTATGGGTGACAGCTCATGTTTACAAAGTCACTGAATTGCAGGGTGAATTTCAACAGTCCGCCCCAGCAACTGAGCAAATAAAGACAGCAACTGGCAACGGCTCCCGTCGGTTGCAACGGACAATGGCACACTTGTTTAAATGTCACTGTTTAGCCTGTAGCACATACGTCCTTTCCCTAGAGTTTAATCCTTGCCAATAGCAAGTAAACAAAGTTCCTCGGCTCGGTCCATTACAGTTGCTAGGGGCAACGACTGGCAGTTTTACGTGAGAACAGGTGTCTCCCGGACGACGCCCCCAAATGTAGCCATGCCCCCGTAGGGGTTGCTGGAAGTAGTGGTTAACCTGCTCACACTGCCCTCAATCACACTCCTTGCTTGCATCCGAAGTCAGAAACAGGCTGGTTCTTTGGGGTTTTTTTTTGTATTTTATTGGGGGATTCAACTTGGATGGGGTAGGGGATGATTATGGGATGCTGTAAGGAACCATCCTGGGCCATTGGATCGCCTATGCACGGGCGCACGTAGCGTGTGCGCGTACGCGCACTTCTATGCGCGTATGCACCGCCAATGGCGCCAATAGTGGCCATTTAAGCAGACAGCACCAGGAAGCAAGTGCTGTCTGTTCTACAGCGTTTCTGTGATCTGTGACCCCCGTGTTTACTCTGCACAATACTTGATTCTGGCCTAGCTAGCACATGGTGAGGCCTGCTGTTTGATTAGCAGGACCTCCGCAACCGTCCTTTGCAGGCAGGGACCACGGGGCCCCTATAGTGTAGCAAGTTCAATGTTTCATTGTTAGCTGGCCACATTGGACTACTGCGGCTGGTGTATAAGGGGCACTTGGGCGCTGCCTCCCTGCCGTTGAGAAGATGGAAAAAAAAAAAGTCAGCCCGGCCCCCCCTGCAGGAGGTGCCAGTATACTGACTTTTCTTTTTTTTCCCCGACTCCTTGCTGTCAGCTGACAGCAAGTAGTGAGCCGATTGGTCAGTCATAAAAGACTATGTGGGTGCACTGAACAGGCGCACCCGCATAGTCTGATTGGCTGCCCCCTGAGCCATCTGAGCCAATGACTCTCTGTCATTGGATACTGTGGGCGGGGGCGGGAATATGGCTGGCATGCTGGCTGCATGATTACTCACGCAGGCACAGCACTCCGCTGGGACTTCCGAGCAGACTGTCCACACGAGGAGAGGAGGACAGTCCACTGCCAGCTGTCTGCACACTGTCAGCATGCTCTCCGCAAGCACTGCCTCTGCACACTGTCAGCCCGCTCTCCGCATGCCGATCTCTGCACACTGCCAGCCTGCTTATTAGATGGGGTAAGTGCGGGACTTGTCCTGACTTCGGGGGGGGGGTACCGCCGCAAGTCCCTATCTGGGACCCTATATACCCTATCTGGGACCCTGTATACCCTATCTGGGGCTCTGTATACCCTATCTGGGCCTCTGTATACCCTATATGGGACCCTGTATTTCCTATCTGGGGCTCTGTATACCCTATCTGGGCCTCTGTATACCCTATCTGGGACCCTGTATACCCTATCTAGGACCCTGTATACCCTATCTGGGGCTCTGTATACCCTATATGGGACCCAGTATACCCTATCTGGGACCCTGTATACCCTATCTGGTGACTGTATACTGTTATCTGGGATTCTGTATACTGCTATCTGGGGCGCTATATACTGATATATGGTGACTCTGTATACTGCTATATGGTGACTCTGTATACTGCTATCTGGGACTCTGTATACTGCTATATGGTGATTCTATATACTGATATATGGTGACTCTGTATACTGCTATATGGTGATTCTGTATACTGATATATGGTGACTCTGTATACTGCTATATGGTGACTCTGTATACCGCTATCTGGTGACTCTGAGGGTGTATACTGCTATCTGGTGACTCAGTATACTCCTATCTGGTGACTCTGTATACGCCTATCTGGTGACTCTGTATACTCCTATTTGGTGACTCTGTATACTCCTATCTGGTGATGTTGTATACCCTATCTGGTGATGCTAAGCTGTATACTCCTGACACAAGGGGTGGAAACTATAAGGGGTGGGGCTTATGAGAAGTGGGAGGGGTCAAAAATGAAGGGCGGGGTCTGGCACCCCCCCATCCTAAAATTTCACCAGCCAATTCCTTTATTAATAGCTGTCTTCACCCGGTGCCGTCCTCTCCGCCGCCGTCTCTCCCGGTGCTGTCTCTCCCAGTGCCGTCTCTTCCCACTGCCGCCTCTCCCACTGCTATCTTCTCCTGGAGCTGTCTTCTTCCTCGCCACCGCTGTCTTCTTCCTCGCTGCCGTTTACTCGCTAAGCACAAAAAAGCTCTTCTCCTGATGCTGTCTTCCTCGGTTATGTTGTCCCCCGCTGTCTGGAACCTTTTATATAGCCATGGGCATCACCTAGAGAGCCAGCCACTTGTGACGTCAGTGGTGAGGAAGAAGACAGCGGGGATGAGGAAGAAGATAGCGACGGCGAGGAAGAAGACAGCAGCTGGAGAAGACGGTGGCGGGAAGAGACGGCACCGGGAGAGATGGCAGCAGAGAGGACGGCACCGGGAGAAGGCAGAGCTATTAACAAAGGAATTGTCAAAAACCATCTCTTGTTCTTTTTTTACATTTCACTGCTTTTTTGGTGAATGAGTAGGGGTACATAATACCCATTCCCATGGGGGGGGCGGAATCTGGGGGCCCCCTTGTTAAAGGGGGCTTCCAGGTTCCGATAAGCCCCCTGCCCTCAGACCCCGACAACCACTGGCCAGGGTTATCGAGAAGAGGCCCTTGTCCCCATCAACATAGGGGCAAGGGGCTTTGGGGTGGGGAGCGCAGAGCCCCCCTGCACCAAAGCACCCATCCCCCCATGTTGAGGGCATGCGGCCTGGTATGGCTCAGGAGGGGGGGGGCACTCGCTCGTCCTCTCTTTTTCCTGGCCTGCCGGGCTGCATGCTCGGATAAGGATCTGATGTGAATTTTGGGGGGGACCCCATGCCATTTTTTTTTTAATTTTGGCGTGGGGGCCCTACGAATCCATACTAGACACAAGGGGCCTGGTATGGACCTGGTGGGGGACCCCACGCTGTTTTTTTCGCAATTTATTTTTGCCATCATTTCTTTGACTCATCAGTTGTAAAGGACACGGCGGCCGGCTTCCTTCCTTAGCAACTAGCTATATACAGTGTGTTTAAAGAGGGAAAAAGTGTTTAAAAAGGGATGTCAGTGGATTGCATGTAAGTGGATGTCGTTCACTAACATTCCGTTTTTTTGACGGATCAAAAATAGGGCTTTCATCCGTTCAAAAAAATGGATGTTGACGAAAGCGGATGAAAATGGATGCAAATGAATGATCATCCGTTGTCCTCCGTCTTTCCATAGGAATGCATTGATGTTTGTTTTTCATCCATTAACGTTAGTAATAGTTAAGTTATTATTAGTTAGTTATTATTTTAGATTTTCAAATTATCGGGCTTTCAAATTTTTGGATTTCCGATTTTTGGATGTTTCAAATTTCCGAATTTTCAAATTTTTGGATTTTCCAATTTTCGAATTACTGAATCTTCTAATTCAAAATGACAAAAATTCAGAAGAAATCAGAAATTCTAAATTGTCTGAATTAACAGATTTCGAAAAATTTGTTAAAAAGTGAATTCGGAATGAAACGAATTGCACACGTCTACCAACGGGTCATGTTTTCAGGATTTCCCTCAGATGAATCAGCTGTGGTAATTACTAAGGCAGTGAAACTGATCAAATCACCTGTGGAAAATAATGGAAATCCTGAAAACATAACCTGTTGCTGCACCTTGAGGACTGGAGTTGAGAAATGCTGAACTATGATATATATACTGGAATTTAATTTTTTTACACTACTAATGGCAGTGATCAGCGACTTATAATGGGACATCGATAGTGCGACAGGCAGTCTGACACTAACTGATGCTGCGGGGAACTAACTGTCACTGACATCACCAGTGACATTAAAATGGTGATCAGTGATGATTCTATACACTGTCACTGTACTAATGAAACTGGCTGGAAAGTTGTTAGCATCTAGGGCAGGGGTAGGGAACCTGCGGCTCTCCAGCTGTTGTAGAACTACATTTCCCATCATGCTTCTGGGAGTAATTGTATCCATCAGCCTTGCAATGCCTCATGGGAAATGTAGTTCTACAACAGCTGGAGAGCCGCAGGTTCCCTACCCCTGATCTAGGGTGATCAAGGGGTTAAATAGGTGCCTAACTATGTGTAAAATGTGCTGCTTTTACTAATAGATAGCTTAGTTTCTCATCCAAGATTGTCCCCTCTTTACAGAGCCCTGTGTTGATTGTGAACACAGGGCTCTGGGCTGTGATTGGACACAGCTGATCAGCAGGTTTCGACCGTGACTAATTGGCCAGGACTTGCTCACAGACTCCTGCTGTGTACAATCAATTAGGGCATTTGCACGGCCTAAACCTGAAAACAGGCAGTGATGTACAGGAATGCTGCTTTGCCTATGTGGGTCGCCTGTCCGCAGCACATTGCAGACGGTCTGCAAGTGGTTAATATGCTTTTGTGTCTGACATTAGCCACTTCCCACCCGCCATATAGCAATATGATGGGCGCAAAGTGGTTGTAGTATCCTGACTTGATGTCATATAATGTCCAGCAGGGTAAGCTGCTAGCGCGCCGATCGGTGGTGTGGTGTGTCGGTCTGACACACCGCATCTCCAATCCCGGTAAAGAGCCTATGACATAGGCTCTTTACTATGTGATCAACGGTGTCCAATCACAGCTGATCACAGTGTAAACAGGAAGAGCCGTTTACCGGCTTTTCCTCCACTCGCACTGACAGGTGCGAGTAGAGGAGAGCCGATCGGCTGCTCTCCTGACAGGGGGATCTGCGCTGATTGATTATCAGTGCATTGATTATCAGTGCAGACCCATTGAGGATGCCCACTTCAGACCACCAGGTGAACCCACCAGGGGTGCCAATCAGTGCCCATTAGGATGGCACTCATGTGCCCATCAGTGATGCCTGTCAGTGCTGCCTATTAGTGCCCATCAGTGCCGCTTATGAATGCCCATCAGTACCACCTATCAGTGCTACTTATCAGTGCTACATATAAGTGCCAATCAGCACTGCCTCCGGTGCGTCCCTGTTCTGCATTTGAGTGCTCGGTTCACACTGTAGCGATGTTAGACATTGCATGTAATTTGCACTGCATTGCTTTGCAGATCACATGCAATGTCTGTACGATGCGACTGTGATCCATGAACTGATCTGGGGTTGTCATTAACTTTCTATTGACACCTGCATCGCTTTGCAGAGGGCAGTGTGAACCGCCGTCGATTCAGGTGCAATGCAGGAACCGGCACTGGATTCGCAGGGTGTCACGAATCGCACCAGTGTGAACCGAGCCTCAGGGACAATTCAGACCTGAATTAGGACCTGAAACTGAGCCAAAGATGCACAGGACTCCTGTGCAATTCGCTCCACGGCCGCTCCGGAGATGTGTGAACTGGCTCCATAGAGAGCCCGTCACAACCTCCTGTCATGCGAATTGGATATGGGGAACCCTCATCCAATTCGCACTAGCATAAGGTGACCAGATTTTTTAAATTAAATCTGGGAACATATTTTATTTTTACTAATAATGGCGGCAATCAGCGACCTATAGCGGGCCTGCAATATTGCGGCGGACAAATCGGACACTAAGTGACACTTTTTGGGAACCAGCAACACTAATAAAGTGATCAATGCTAAAAATATACACTGTCACTGTACTAATGACACTGGCTGGGAAGGGGTTAACATCTAGGGCAATCAAAGGGTTAAATGTGTGCCAGAGCCATGATAGAATGCCTGCTGCCTGTGAGTTATGATACCATCCATTATGCCAGAGAGACAGATAAAGTGCAATGTAGTCTATTCACAGACACCCCCAAAGCACACCGATGTTGAAGCCTTGAAGCCATGGGCAGCCCGACGATCGGATCCGCTTCCCCTCTGTGCCTGCTGCTGGATGCTCAGCTGCCTCTCTCTGCCTGTCACCACCACTGCCCACCTCACAGCCTCTCTTAGGGCCCCGACTACTACTGGGTGGGGAGCGGAACTGAGCAGAGGAGGATTACTCTGCTGGGGAAGGCAAGGAGATAGGCAGGCAGCTGGCCGGGTCTTGAGCCAAGGCAGAAGAACATGCGAGCGGGAATTGCACCCCCCCCCCAAGCTAGTAGGAGCAACAGAGTTGGGGTGTGTAATTCCGATTTTTTTTTTAATTCTGCACTGACTGTCTTTGAAATGGCTTGGGCCCCTGTTCATATCCAATCTGGGGACAAAACTGGGGACAGATTTGGTCCAGGGACAGTGCCCTCAATCCGGGGACTGTCCCCTGAAACCGGGGACGTCTGGTCACCCTACACTAGCATACCTCCCAACTGTCACTGATTTTGAGGGACTGTCCCTGACTTGGAATAAAGTCCCTCTGTCCCTCTTGGTCTCATCTACATAATTGTATATAAAATGCACTTTTTATCTTTCAAAAAGTATTTCCCAGTACTAAATATTTCATCCAATTGCTAAATGGCTGCATTTGTAAATCTCATAAGCCAATATAAAGGAATAGCAGTGGTAAAATAAAGCACTTGTGGGTTTAACCAATCGTATTTTGTATAACTCTCCTTTAAAGCGGAGGTCTGAGGGAAAAAAAAAACTTTTAATAATAGGACACTTACCTGTCCTGGAGTCCAGCGATGTCTGCACCCGCCACCGATCTTCGGATCGGGGGACGGGTACAGCCGCCTCCATCGCGGGTAAGGGAACCCGGACTTGTAGCGTTACAGCTTCACGCCGGGCACCTTACTGCGCATACGTGAGGCTCTGCCGCGCTCTGCTATTGGCCAGGCGGCCAGTAGCAGAGCGAGCAGGGAGGAGGGAGCCGGGCTGCTGATGTCAGCGGCCGCGGCAGCCGGCCAGAGCTCCCGGATGTGTGGAAAAGGACACCTGTCTAAAGACAAGTGTCCTCTTCCCCCTCCCCCCCGAAAGGTGCCAAATGCATACTTGCCAACGGTCCCGAATTTCCCAGGACATTCCCAGGATTTAGGCCTTTTTCCTGGCCTTAATTCCTGGGAAATTGAAATTTCCCGAATTATCGCCGCCGGCCGCTAGAGGTCAGCACTTGAAAGATGTCTCCGGCCCGCCGCCATTTTGAAGAAGCCCAGCTCCATGTGAGGAAGAAAGAGGCGGAGCCGCGTCAGCTGGGAATGGGACAGCCAATTTCATTTCCGCCCTGCCTTGTTTCTTCTCTGCTCCACGAGTCGGACATTATGTGGCACGGACACCAGCACTGCATGGGCATCCCAACACCTCCAGGCTCTGGCGGATCACACGGTGAGTCACAGGGACACAAAGTGGGGACAGTGGGGGACCACCAATGACCATACGCCCCTTGGGGGACCACCATCCGCCCCCTGGGGACAGTGAGGGACCAGCATCCGCCCCCTGGTGACAATGGGGGACCACCATCCGCCCCCTGGGGACACTGGGGGACCACCATCCGCCCCCTGGGGACACTGGGGGACCACCATCCACCCCCTGGGGACACTGGGGACCACCATCTGCCCCCTGGGGACACTGGGGGACCACCATTCACCCCCTGGGGACACTGGGGGACCACCAACCACCCTCTTGGGGCACTGGGGGACCACCATCTGCCTCCTGGGAGCACTGGGGGACCACCATCACCCCCTGGGGGCACCGTGGAACCACAAACCACCCCCTGGGGAAACTGAGGGACCACCATCCGTCCCCTGGGGACACTGGGGGACCACCATCCGCCCCCTGGGGACACTGGGGGACCACCATCCGCCCCCCTGGGGACACTGGGGGACCACCATCCACCCCCTGGGGGCACTGGGGGACCACAATCCGCCCCCTTGGAGCACTGGGGGACCACCATCACCCCCCTGGGGGCACCGTGGGACCACAATCCACCCCCCCGGGGACAATGAGGGACCACCATCCGCCCCCTGGGGACACTGAGGGACACAATGCTTCCCTGAGGACACTGAGGGACCGCCATCCCTCCTGTGGGGCACAGGGACCGCCATCCCTCCTGTGGGGTACAGGGACCGCCATCCCTCCTGGGGAGAGGGACCACCATCCCCCTCTTGGGACAGGGACCCTCATTTCCCCTGGGGACAGGGGCCTCATCGCTAGATTGGAAGATTAATTAAGGGGGTGTGACACCATGTGTTACCTCACCAGGTGACACCAACCCTAGTGACGCCACTGCAAATCCCCAATACAGAAAAGCATGGACTAGCTGCATCTGTGGTGACAAAGTGACACAGACTGCATCTAGTGACAAGTGAGCCAAGCTGCATCTGGTGGCAGGCAACGGTGACAAGCTGCATCTGGTGGCAGGTGACGGTGGCAAGTGACAAGCTGCATCTGGTGGCAGGTGACGGTGGCAAGTGACAAGCTGCATCTGGTGACACACTCGGGGCCCCTACTGATTCTACATTATGGTGAGTTGAACTATTTCATTTTATATTACAATTTAATAATAGAAATAATGTGCTTCAATCATCCTGACACCATAACAACCATGGTGCCGGGATGATTGAAGTGCTAACACCAGGTATATGGAGTATCTTTATCTGCTGATTGTTAAACTTTATGGAATACACATATTGCTATTGTAGTGTAGGATTTGGGCCTGCTGTCCCTCAATCCCTCTCTTTCCTTCCTTCTCTCTTCTTTCCTCCCTATTTCTTTCTGTCTCCCTCCTTCCGTTGTTCATCTCAGACTCAAACCACACCCCTTTGAGCCACACCCCCTTCAAGCCACGCCCGCTGTTTAGTGTAAACTACGCCCATTTTTCGCCGCGCGAAGCGCGCCGCTTTACTCCCATTTTTCTTGACACACCCACAAATGGACGCCCCGCCCCTAATTATAATATATCCCCGCCCACTGGTAAAAATGTGTCCCTATTAATTTTTTTACAATGTTGGCAACTATGCAAATGTGACACCTGAGGGGGGAAGGAATCCAACCACTTTTGGGTGGAACTCCGCTTTAAGACGGTGTGGCAGGGGGTGTGTCCTATGCTTACATATATTTGCTAATAGGAGTCCCTCGTTCCCAGCTCAAAAAGTTGGGAGGTATGCACTAGTGTGAACTCAGCCTAAATCAGGACTAATGTTCAGTCACCATAAACAGCTGCAGTCTGAATTACAATTGCCATCTATAAGCTGCAAAATAAAAATCCTGTTTCTACAGATCACCTGCATTTTTTACACTAATTACAACACTTTCACAACTGTTGCCACACACAAGATGGTGGCTGGAAGGAGTCAATGCTTCCAGATCCCGCGATATCTTCCTGGTCATCCCGCGATATCTCCGGCCCTAATACGCCGGCGTCGCTGTAGCGCCTCCCTCTTTCCGATCTCGCTTCCTTGCTGGTGGAGGTGCAACTGTTCTTCGGTCGTCCCGAATCCGGGTTCATCCGACACCGAAACCGGTCCGAGAGAAGCGGAACCCCCTTAGTCCGGCACAGACATGCCTCCTAAATTCGACCCCAACGAAATTAAAATCGGTACGTGAGGCGGGACGGGGGAATGCGAGCCGCCCAGCCGAGGGCCCTCTACCCCGGGCAAGCCGCCGCGGAGAGTCACGTGTGTGCGGGGTAATGTGTGTTCTCTATCCCCGGGGGTGAGGACGGGTTCTCTTCATACAGCACAGTGTGTAATCGATGTGTGTGGGGCCTCCTATGACCTCAATGCGGGGCCTGGAGCTGCTATATGCGGCCTCCTGTCACCTGAATGTGGGGCATGAAGCTATATGGGGCAGTGTAGGGCATGGAGCTGGCATATGGGGAAATGTGGTGCCTCCTGTGGCCTGGACATGGGGTAGTGTGTGTGGCCTGGAGCTGTTATGTGGGGCCTCCTCTGACCTGGATCTGCTATATGGGGCCTTATGTGGCATGAATATGGGGCAGTGCATGGCATGGAGCTGGTATGTGGGGCCTCCTGTGACCTGAATATGGGGCAGTGTGTGCCCTGGAGCTGGTATGTGGGGCCTCCTGTGGCCTGGAAATGGGCAGTGCTTGGTGTGGGGCCTCCTGTGGCCCGGACATGGGGCAGTGCTTGGTGTGGGGCCTCCTGTGGCCCGGACATGGGGCAGTGCTTGGTGTGGGGCCTCCTGTGGCCCGGATCTGGTATATGGGGCAGCTGATCTGCTTCCTCCCAGGTCATGGCACACTGAGGAGCTGTGACAGCCAGGAAACCAGCATGTTCAGGAGATCAGCCATGGTGGTCTGTATCCCACACCAGACTTAACCAGAGCTGGCCAATGGCTGAGAATTTCCTGCTCAGTGGTTGGTACCATCTGGCTGACAGATTGTGATGGGGGGGGGAGGAGGTCAGATGTAGCTGCTGTTCAGTTATGTTGATGTCTGGTGTTCAAAGTGCAGGGGCTAACTGCCTGTTCTGCCTAGGGGTGAATACAGAGCCTTTACTCACCTGATGCTCTGGAAAATGCTCCCCCTTGTCCAGCGGCTGACTGTCCCTGGTGTCCAGAGGTGATCTGTGGGCATGACATTAGGAACATTCCACCACACGGGACCACCATGGGCAGCAGATGCAGGCACCAGGCTTGGGCTAGGATGGCTAGGTCAGTATATATTGGCTCTTTGAACCCCTAGACCAGGAGTCTCCAGACTTTCTGAATGAAGGGCTAATTTACTGTTTCAGAATATAGAGGGGCCAGGCTGATGCCAGTGGGATTATAAAATGCATCAGCATGTGAGAGTAAACCATGCCTCGGACTTGGTGGTCAGTGGGAGTGAAAAAAAAATAATTGGGCCTCATCCATGGAAGGGGGTGGTTGCCTCATCGATGTCAGTAGAAGGAATAGTGGCCCAATAAGCTAGATAAAATGCAAAGGGCAGCATCCAGCCTATAGGATGCAGTTTGGAAACCACTGCCCTAGACAAAACAAGCAGTTAACCTGTGTGGGGCGGGCACAGCTCCACTTCATTGGAAAATCAATTGTCTGGAGTTCAGGGAGAATTGCACCCCCATGCACCTACCAGAGAGCTGTGTTCTGCCTGCAAGTAAACCCACACAAGTGTCAACCTAGTCTACAGGCTCCTTTGTATTGTGAGCTGCATTTTCCTGCACTGGATAGATGTCACTCATGGCACATAGAAAACCATTCCTTTCCATGTGTCCCATTCACACCACAATGCTAGTGTGATGGAAAACTGCACACGTCCGATTGTGAAACTTTAGAGGATAGTATAAAAGGTAACCTTTTGCTTTTCCCCAGATGGGTAAAGCACTGCTTTACTTTAATATCTACTTTAGGTTGAGGTAAGTGTTCACCCGATCCAGAGATTTTGGGCTTTGAGTTTTTGGCACCCGATACTTCTGCAGGCATTTTACTTGTCAGGCCAGTAGAGTTCTGTGAGGGTTTCATCATCTGGGTGCCTGCAGGGAACCAAAAGCATAATGTTGCCCGCTTTGCAGACTTTCTAACCAGAGATCTCTGGATCGGAGAGACAAGTGTGTATACAGAACTGCCTCACCCATCAAGTTTTTTAAGCTTTGGAATTATTTTAAAGAACTTCTAGGATTGATGGATTTATTGCAACACTTCTTTTTTTATTTCTACGATATTTGCATCAGCCCTTAGATTGCCGTAGCCACCCGCCACTATACCAGTCTGGTGTGTCTGGGTATATTCCAGTGGTGAGCTTAGAAAGACCTCCTCTTAGGAAACAGAACTTGTCTGTGTGTGACTGGTTCTGTGCCGAAAGATGGAGTACATTCCTTATGAATATACAGGGCTTGTTTGCATGCAGATTTGTTCTTTATTAACTTCACATGTCTGTCTTATTTGTAGTTTACCTGAGATGCACCGGTGGTGAGGTAGGGGCTACCTCAGCTCTGGCCCCCAAAATCGGACCTCTGGGTTTGGTAGGTTAACTACATTGTTTGCTCATCATATCTTGCACAATTCTCAAAGCTTAGTGTGTATGGGAGGATTTTTTTATTTTGCACTCTGGGGAAGACTAATGCCCGTCAGGTTTTGTGTGTGACATTAGAGAGATTTTTCTTCTGTCTTCCTGTCATCTGAGCAGAAATGGTAGAAAAGGCCGGACAGCAGTGAAAGTTTAATTACTTTCCCACTTTACGAAATGTATTTCTATCATTTTCTGTCCTTGCTGTTGGTTCAACAGAGGGTTTGGTGGTGGTTTGTCCTTAACCGCTTGCCGACGGCTTATCGGCAAATGACGGCGACAAAGTGGCTCTGTAACACGAATCGCTGTCATACGACGGCGGCCGCGAGATTGAGCCTAGTGAGCGCGCGCGCTCACTGTGTTCGGGGAGGGCCAACCAGGGAGCGGGTGCGGCGGAGTCTATCTCCGCCGGCCACCCGCGATGGCCCGACACCACCCCCCCCCCCCCCCGGAGTGAA
>BLSH010022043.1:2219971-2240576 GCA_018402905.1 Glandirana rugosa
ACGGTAAGGAGGTCTCGGCTAAACTAGCGGTAGTCAAGGGACAGTGGCTGTAGCATCAAGGAGAATCCACCGCTCTCAAAGGACCTTTTCTTTCGTAACCCCACCTCGCTTCGGAAACCTGGAGTAGAGACTCTCCTGACGAGGATGACGACAGAGTCTCCGCAGGTGAAGTTCTTGTATCCCGTCCGGGTCCAGTCCCACAAACTCCTGCCCTCGTCTCCATTTGTCGAGGAACTCAGAACACTTTCGGAGAACCCGGAGTCTTCAGGTCGCCTTCGCTTTCAGGACGAATCATTCGACCCAATATTCGCGTTACTGGGGGCTCTTGGGGATGACAGGGAACTGATGGCGATCAAATCGGCTCTGGAGGAATGGCAGTACCTCCTGGAAGGAGCATCCCATCCTGTTCTGGTCTTCACTGACCATAAAAATGTAGAATACCTGCGGACTGCTAAGAGACTCAAACCTTGACAGGCACTATTCTTCTCATGCTTCCTGTTGCACATAACATACAGGCCAGGGTCCAAGAATGTGAAGCCGGACACCTTGTCCAGGATGTTTCACAACTCAGGGAACCCTTCTCCTCCAGACACCATCCTACCTGCCAATAGTTTCCTGTTGACCCAAGAAGACCTCCTTACCTGAATCAGGTGATCCTTATCTGGTCTCACCGTGCACCGGACTCTGGTCTCACATTAAAAGACGGGCTGTGGTGGTCAGGTAACCAACTCTTCATTCCGCAGGACCTGCGCCTAACAGCACTTGAACTCTGCCATGACCTCAAATTAGCCGGGCACTTCGGGGGCGCAAGACGGCAGAGCTGCTATCCTGCTCGTTCTGGTGGCCTCGTCTGAACGAGGACTGCAGAGACTATGTGAGTGCTTGTCCTGTCTGTGCCAAGAACAAGACTCAGAGGTCCAAAGCCTGGGGTCTACTTAATCCACTGCCCATTCCTGAACGACCTTGGTCCCAGATCTCAATGGACTTTTTATAGTCGAGCTGCCTCCATCTGCAGGCTTCAGTACTATTCTTGTGGTGGTGGATTGCCTCACAAAAATGGCCCATTTCATATCCATGAAGGGCACCCCCACGGCAGCTGAGACGGTAGAAACATTTATAAAAGAGGTGGTCCGTCTTCACAGAATTCCCATCAACATAGTGTCGGACCGAGGGGTGCAGTTTACATCCCACTTCTGGAGATCCCTATGCTCTTCTCTGGGAACTGACCTGGTCTTCTCCTCAGCGTATTATCCACAGTCAAACGGCCAAACGGAGAGGACTAACCAGACCCTCGAGCAGTACCTCCATTGCTACTCTTCGTACTCCCAGGACGATTGGGTTTCTCTGTTGCCGGTAGCCGAGTTCACCTACAATAACTCGGTTCATTCTGCCACCAAGCAAACCCCATCCTGGGCGAACCTCGGCTTCCACCCTACCTTTCTACCAAGCCTGTTAATGGAAAGCACCGTACCTGCTGTACTGGAAGCCACCCAGTTCCTAGAAAGAAACAGCAAACTGTTACAGGAAACTCACTCAGGCACTCAGCAAGAGAAATTTTGACAAAGGGAGACGAGGAGAATTAGAACTGCGACCTGGCCAACAGGTCTGGTTGTCAACAAAAAACCTGACCTGCCCCTCCAGAAAACCTAGGGCCAAAGTACATTGGACCTTTCCCAGTAAAAAGAAAAATCAACAAGGTGACATTCGAGCTGGACCTACCCCCTTTGCTTCGCATTCACTCAGTTTTCCACGTGAACCTGTTTAAGCCAGTGGTCAACGATCTCTTCCCTGGGCGCAATACAGCCCCATCAGAACTGGTCTTAGTGGATGTAGAGGAGGAGTTTAAGGTGGAGACCATCCTCGATGGCAGGAAGAGAGGGGGCATCATTCAGTTCCTGGTGAAGTGGAAGGGCTATGGGCCTGAAGAAAGCTCTTGGGAGCCAGAGAACCTGCATGCCAGAGAGCTAATTAGGTAATTCTGGAGATAACATTTGGCCAAGAGGGCCCGTTAGGGCATCTGGAGGCTGCCCCTTGGGGGGGACAATGTTAGGAACCATCTGTGGCCATTGGAATGTCCATGCGTGGGCGTGCAGCATTTGCGCATGCTTGTGCGGGCGTATGCGCCGGCATTGGCACCAAAACGGCCATTTAAGCAGACAGCACCCTGCACCCAGTGCTGTCCGTTCTGCAGCGTTCCTGTATCCTGTGACCCAGCGTTTACGCAGGAAACTTCATTGTACCTGTGACCCCGGCTTTTCTTTGACTTTGTTTGTTTTCTGCATGCCCTGACCCCAGTCTGTCTACGACTACTCTTTTGCCTTTGTACCTCTGCTGCCCGCACATTGCCGACCCTGCTTACACCTGACCATCTGCCTGCCTGATCCTTTTGAACCGTACTGCCAGCCTGTTATCGACCCGGCCCGCATCACCATTCTTCTGTCTGCGCGAGTTCCAGTGGACTCTCACCTACCACCAGTGACCAAGTCCAGCCTTGTGCCCCCCTGTGCTCCAGAGCTCCCTGTCTACACTACCAGGGGTTCTTGAACCAGGGCCGTAAGAGAGGTTGTCCCCTGCACAAGTCAGACTCGACCACCAGGTATGTGACACACTGGGTGCCTCTTTGGTGAAGGAGTGTGAGTTTTTTGGATCCCATATTGATTGATTGATACAACATTCACTTTTTTTCCTACCTGATCATTGCACCGAACTTTGAACATTTACTGGACCCAATTTCTCCCTATTGAGGGCTACCAGATATTAACACTGTGAACACTAAAGTAATTTTATACGGACTGAACTTTATTATTGCCACATAACTTTTGGGATTTATTGCTGTTTTTTCATGCACTACTTGTTGCTTTTACACGGATTTGCACTACTGCGCATAATGTTGGGACTCTATACTAGTAAATTTTTACGTTGTTAGTACTATATTAGTGTGTTATACAAGCAGCTCCACTATCTCCTATTGGTTTCCACTGCGCGGGTAAGAGATAGTTTTTATCTTTGGTTTTAAAGTGGTAGTAAACCCTCCTATCTTTTTCAGCCAAGGAAGCTGCCATCTTGGCCTCTTTTTAATCTACAACTGCCATGATGCTGCACATGTGATCAGCTATGACACCAGCCATTGGATGGTTTGACAGCTTGGTTTAGAGCACAACCAATGGGAGTGTTACATTTCCGGCACGTGCCGGAAATGTAACTGGTTTTTAAACTGTTAAATGGATGGGTTTACTACCGCTTTAAGTCTGTCATAATGTGCTAGTATGTGGTGTATACTGGCCCATTGTGGGACAAACCTGTATGGGGTCCATTAAAAACTTTCCACAGTTTACGTTTTAAGCCTTTCACTGCCAGGCCCTACTCTATATTGTCATCTCATGTGACGATACCGTTTTTGCAATTTGCTTTCAAAATTTACAAAATCCCATATATTTTTTTTGAAAGCACGGGACTAAGAAAAATGGTGCTACTGATTTTGTCAGTATCGTAAGTTGTGCAAATGTTTGTCAAAACATATTTTCAATAAAAATCCACTACATTTTATTATTGGCCCAAACAAACCCAAAATCACCACAATCCCCTCACAGAAGAAATAAGCTGCACTGCTCATGAAAAAAAATACAGTATATTGTTTCTTAATTGTGCATCACAGGGTACTTGGCTACTGGGTTATATTATCACCTTCAGGTGAATAGATACTGGTGAAAAAAAGGGATTTCCACACTGAGGCATGATCTCCTCCCAGCTCATCTAAGCCTCAGTTTAGTGTCCTTAGGTGAAGGATGCGCCTACACTGTTTCCCTTTTAGTGGCTGTCAGTCCCCATGCCATGGAATACTCTTTTCTCCCTGGTAGGGAAAGGCTTTATGTGGATAAGTTGTCTATGGCCCTGAGATCAAGCGTAACCATACCTGGACCCTGCATACAAGAGTGGAGAAGGTACAGGGCAGTGATACCTTTTAGGGAAGTGGAGTCCCCAAAGGCCCTGTAGTGTGCGCCCATCATGAAGTGTGACAATTGGCCGCTTTTGGCCAAGTGCCTCTGTAATAGAATACAGTATATTGCAGTTTTCCCAAAACGTCTCATTGCTCCTCCCACAACAAGAAACGCCTCATCCAAAGCTTTAACAGGAGGCCACCACGCAGCTTCCTTTAGTTTTTTTGTTTCCTCCAGCCGGTAGGAACACCTGGTGGGAACCATGATCTCTCAGGGCTATCCTGGGAGACAAAAGGTTCTCGCCTCTCATTTTTCTTTTCATCTTCAGAAGATGTGATCCTCCCACTTGCCTCTTGCTGGATGGTCCCGTGGGCTCACTCTCCCCCTTCTGTGCTCGGGGAGAACCGGTACTGCCTGGGAGTGCTGCCCAGCTTTTTTTTTGGCAGATGGGCTGTGTGCGGAGGCTCCCTGCTTGCCGCCCGCATCGCGGGACAGCAGGGGTGTAGGCTGAGCAGCCGCCATTTCTCTGGTGGAGAGACCTCAGCCGTGTCCTGTGCGGTCGGGCGCGCGGCGTCATTTCCGGCCGCAAAGCGCAGGGGGAGAGGACAGGGCCATCTAGTGCCTTTTAAACTTCCTGGTTGGCCTGGTTGAATCTGGGAACCGGCTTTTTTTCAGACATTCTCTAGCGCAGTGGCTGGAGGGTTAGTACTTTTGCCTAGCAGTAGGGGACTCCACAAGGATTGGAGAGTGGCGATTGATGGTGGTGGGGCTTGCTTGGGCACAGAAGTAAGAGGTCCTTTCCTAGTGCACCTGGGTGTTTTTAGATTTGTGCCTGCTGTGTCAGCAGCATTTCAGAGTAGTTCTATTTGTTTTTTTTCTTCTGTTTGTCCAGGCTAAAGCTCTGTTCGACCAGTAAAGAGAAGGTGTCATGTCTGCAAAGAAAAGTTAAGCGAATCCTGGACAAAGCCTCTTTGTGCGGATTTGGTCAAAGAGGAGTCTCCATCCATTTGTGGCGATCTGGTTACAAGTGTTACTAAACCCAGTAATATGAAAATAGTTCATCTGCCCACAGCTTATAAATCTTTTTACATTAAAATACTGCCACTATATACCTTTTTTGATGATCTGTATACCACGGTAACATGATAAACTGCGCAGTTTCTCCAGTGCTGAGAGTTCAGGTGGGAGGAGATTTCCACTACAGCCTGTATACATGCCCACATGTGTAATGTCAATATGTGACCTGGCTAGCTCTCAGAACAAGTAAATGTTCTCTCCAGCATAAAAGACACAATTGAGCATGTGCAGGTTGGCTATTCTGCCTGTGTGTTAGCTGCCTTCCCCAGATACAGTGCAAGAGGGAAGGATCTATGCATACAAGGGGAAGAAAGATGGTAAGGACTGTCACAGTTACAGACTATACCTGTATAGAGTACATGGACTATCTTGGCACCCAGGGATCACACAATTTTTAAAATATACAATTTATTGAATACAATTATACAAAATGATATATAAAAGGATACATCTTTCTTCCCCAATAATAATTTGGATGATGGTACCCCCTTTGAATCTATGCATACAAGATAAAACAGACTTTTCACACAATGCAGAGGATTAACCCCTTAAGTTCCACAGTGAGTATAACAATAATGCTATGCTGCATATACAGACTGATTTTACTGTTGTGGGTTCAGTAACACTTTTTAAAAATGAGCACTGGGCCAGCTTTCAGGTCAAACTTGAGAGAAGAGCCAGGACCTTCGGGGGAACCTAGGGCTCTGCAGCAGACATCGGAGTCTCAGAGGACTTCTCTGATACAGAGAGGATACTTCCCAAGAACATGTTTCCCCTGCTGAAGATGGGACAGATTCAGAAGAGTAAAATGAGGCAGATGCTGCCTCGAAGTACAAGATGTCCTGGAAGAGGTAGGGGGACTCCTGAAAGTAATCCACGCTACCTTGGGGATAGAGGAGTAGGAGCTCTCCCTGCACGACCGCATGTACGCAGGTCTAGGAGACTCCAAAGGCCGCACTTTTCCGGTCAATTCGATAATCACAGGATTAAAATAGTATGGCTGGAGCTGGACAGGAAACCATTCTTTTCTTGGGCCCACAAAAGAAGATTCCCGAAAATCCTGACTCCATCTGGAACAAGGTTCCGAAACTGGATTCCACTTTCTCACAAGTTTCAAAGTCAACCGACCTTGCTTTTGAAGATATGGGCATGCTAAAGGAGCCCATGGATAAGAGGGTAGACCTACTTCTTAAAAGAGCCTGGCAATCAGTTATGAAAAAATCTGAAACCGGCAATGACAACAACATGCGTTGCTAGGAATTTAGAGCACTGGATTAACCAGATGAAATCCCATATTTATGCGGATTCCCCAAAACAGGAGATTTTGGACTCCTTTACCTGCAGCAGTGTCATACATTGTGGATGCTTCAACAGAGTCCATACGTATGTTAGCTAGATCCGCAGCATTAACAAACTCTGCTAGGAGGGCCTTATGGCTAAAAACCTGGCCCGGAGATGCACCATCAAAGAACAGAACAGGCTGTGTAGCATCCCCTTTGCAGCAGATTTGCTGTTTGGTTCAGAACTAGAATCCATTCTTGACCGCACAGCCGATAAATCGTTTCCAGTCAAAAAAAATAAAGTAAACGTAAGCGGTTTTTTTTTTTTTTTTGGCCTCAAAGGGCAACAGGAAGGTAAAACGCAGGGTAAAAAGAAGCCGTGGTCTTTCCAAAAGCCCAAAGGTAGGAGTGCTCTTCAATCCTACTGCAACTTCTGGAAAGTCGCAGTGACGCCTTCCTTCCAGTCGGAGGAAGGCTCCAGGAGTTTATTTCTGCAGCGGAGACATTACACCAAACCAGTCTATTTTAAACATGTTCTCCCAGGGTTATGTGATCGAATTCACGGAAGAACCCCCCAAGAAGATTTTTGGTGAAAAACACCCCAAGGGATCCAGCCAAGGCTCTCGCCATGAAGTCCCTAATTCAGGAACTGAGATCAGAATCATTGTTCTGGTCCCTGCAAGGGAGTTCTTCCAGGGTTTCTACTCGCATGTGTTTCTCATTCAGAAACCCTCAGGAAAGTTCCGTCTCATCTTAAATCTCAAGGTGCTAAATCGCTCAGTAGAGTACAGAAGATTTCAGATGGATTCCATCTTCTCAGTCAAAAACCTCCTGAACCAAGGGTGCTACATGGCGTCAGACTTACAGGATACATACCTATTGCCGCCAGGTCCCAAAAATATCTGAGGTTGGTATTGAAGGTAGGGAAAAAATTATTACACCTGCAGTTCAGAACACTCCCATTTGGCCTGTCATTGGCCCCAAGAGTTTTAGCGAAGGTGATGGCCGAAGCATTGACACCTTTGCGTCTAGAAAGAATCCTCAGTGATTCCTTATCTGGACGATCTGCTGTTTTTCACTAAAACCAGAGAAATGCTTCAGCAGAAATTGGTTAGAGCTCATGCTCACCTAGAGTCCATAGGATGGATCTTAAACCTCCAGAAGTCAAATCTAATTCCCTCGCAGGAGGTGTTATTCTTGGGGTACTGCATCAACTTAGTGGATCAATATTAGTGGATCAATAGATTTTTCTTCCAGAAGAAAAGGAGAAAAAGCTGGTGGAAGTAGTGTCACTGTTGCAGTCCAATCAGCTCTTGTCCATCAGGAAGATCATGTCCACATTGGGTACCTTTACCTCTTCCATACCTGCAATTCAGTGGGCAAGACTTTACTTCAGACCCCTGCCAAGTTTCTTGTTAAATGTCTGGGATCACCAGCAAGATTCCCTGGACTCGCTAGTGAAGGTCCCCACCCCGGTAAAAAGGAGTCTTTGGTGGTGAAAGAACCAGACAAGGTTTTCAGCAGGTCTGTTATGGTCCTTCCCGGTCCAAGTAAGGGTAACAACGGATGCCAGCTCCTGGGATTGGGTGGGGCTCACATGAGTGGTCGATGGGCTCAGGGCTCGGGGTCCACAGGCGAAGCAGTAAGATTATCAAATTGGAGGGAACTAAAAGCAATAGAAATGGCCTTGCTGATGTTTGCCGGAGAAGTTCAGGGATTTCCTATACAGGTCCTGTTGGACAACGCCACATAAATAGACAGGGGGGCACCAGAAGCAGAGTTCTTCAGAGCCTAGCAGGAAGTATTCTGAGATGGGCAGCGCTCCATATTTTATCCTTGCCTATGGTCCAACCAAGAGGGACACTAAACAAGATAGCGGACTTCCTCAGCAGAAACCAGGTATACGAAGCAGAATGGCTATTTGAACCCAGAAATCCTCCGCATGATCGTCAAGAAATGAGGGCAACCAAAATTACATCTCTTTACGACTCAGGAAAATGCACAGCTGTCTCTTCTTCTCCCTCAACAGAACCAAGCCACCCCTGGAGCTAGATGCTCCGGCGCACAGTTGTAAGTTTCACCTCTGTTATGCTGCCCCCCGCCCTCGCCCCCCCCCCCCCCCGGGTTCAGCTTATCCCTCAGGTCATAAGGAAAATCCAGAAAGAGGATATGACCATACCTCTCCCTTTTGGCCCAAGAGAGCTTGGTTTTCATCTCTTCTCTAGATGCAACTCAAACCGTATTGGCACCTTCCGTTGAGACAGGACCTGCTGATACATGGTCCTCTACTTCACCACGAGGTAGTGAAGCTAAAACTCACAGCCTGGCTTCTGAAGAGCAGCTTTTGAGGAAGAAGGGATGTTTGGATAGGTTGGTTGCTAACAGAGCAATTTATTCCAAAGTCCGGAAAGTTTTCAACTCCTGGTGCACTACTATGTCCGACAGGTCCTTTTAAAGGATATTTATTTTCTGGAATTCCTGCAAGAAGGAGCAGATAAAGGCTTAGTAGTCAGTACCATCAAAGTTCATGTTGCCACACTGGGAGTATTTTTGGAAAAATCAATCATCGGAGCCCTTAGTGATTCGATTCACCAGGGCCCTCACCCGGTCCAGACCGGCAGTGATCAGATGCTGTCCAAAATGGGACTTATCAGTTTTTCTACAGGCTCTGACCAGGGAACCATTTGAACCTATGGATTTAGCCTCCCTGAGACTTATTACATTGAAAACAGTTTTTTAGTTGCTATAACGACAGCTCTAGTTTGTGAGCTTCAAGCCTTGTCAATCAGGGAGCCATTTTTTCTATTTTTCAGAGTTGTTCTGAAGACAAATCCTAATTTTTTTACCGAAAGTCGCTTTGGTCCAAAATCAAGCTCAGGAAATGATACTTCTTCCTTCTTTCCTGATGCATTATAGCAAAACTTAGGACGAATTCCATACCCTGGATGTTAAGAGAGCAGTCTTAAGTTACCTTGAAGCCACTAAGGACTTTAGACATTTCAGACGCATTATTTGTTTCATATGCTGGTAGTAAGAAAGGAAGACAAGCTACCAGAGGAACCATTGCCAGATGGTTGAGAATGGCTATCACAGAAGCCTATTCCCTTTCAGGCCATGAGTCCAGTTGGTATTCTGGTTGATTCTACAAGAGCTTTGGCGGTGAGTTGGGCAGAAAAAGCTGGTGCCACCCCCCGAACAGATCTGTAAAGCAGCTACATGGACGAGTCTGAGGACCTTTGCCCGTCATTATAGGTTAGACCTCCTGATAGCAGTGGACCAAGATTTTGGTAGGAAAGTCTTACAGGCTGTTGTCCCACCCTAATGGGGTAAGTCTCAATTATCCTCTCGGGTGTTGTCCTGAAAGACGTTTTGGGAAAATTCAAGTTGGACTTACTGGTAACTTGTTTTCCAATAGTCTTTCAGGACAGCAATAACCTGCCCTTTTGTTGCTGTATACTATGATATAACTGTTGCTTATATGTTCCAGCTGGGGCTGGAGGTTCTCTACAAACAACTGAAGGAAGCTGCATGGAGGCCTCCTGTTAAAGCTTCGGATGATGACCTGTTTCCTGTTGTGGGAGGAGCCGTGATCTCTCGGGTGCTGTCCTGAAAGAGTATTGGAAAACAAGTTACTGGTAAGTCTAACTTGAATTTTTTGAGTCTCCTGATCCTTTGGAGCAGTGTAAGCTGGTAACTGTGCAGGATCGGAGCTACACACCGCTGTAGCAGTGTTCAAAAGGAGTGGATCGGGAGCAGTGACATCATTGCTCATGTCTGTACAGGTGCAATTTTCAGTGCACCTGAGCATGTAAACGTGTGATCAGCAGCTCGCCAGTGCTCTGCAAGTATTGAAACACTTGTTGTTAAAGTGTTACTAAACCCACAACACTAAAACCTGTCTGTATATGCAGAATAGCATGCTTGTTATACTCACTGTGAAACTTAAGGGGTTAATCCTCTGAATTGCGTAAAAAGGCTTTTTGATCCTGTATGGACAGATCCTTCCTTCCTGCACTGCCTCTCTTGGCAAGGCCAGATAATACACAGTCAGGGTAGTAAAGCTGCATATGCTCAGTGTAGTCTCTATTGCTGGAGAGAACATTTCTTTGTTCTCAGAGTTAGCCAGGTCACATGATATTGACATCCCACATGTGGGCATGTATACAGGCCATAATGGAAAACTCCTACCTGAACACTCAGCACTCTGCAGACCCTGCAGTTTATCATGTGGCCGTGGAGTACAGATCAGCCAAAAAGGTATATAGTGACAATATTTTAATGTAAAAAGAAGATTTATTAAGCTGTATGGGCACTGTGGGGGGGGGGGGGGGCAGATGAACTATATTACCAGGTTTAGTAACACTTTAAGAGAGACATGTCACTTAGGTGTTTGGTCCTGGCAGACACTCCTCTTGATTGGCTGGCTACCCACATATTGGGTTACAGGCATACTGACCCTCAGGAAGCCTTGGCACTACACAAAGGTGGAGTGGACTCTCAAATCCCTCTATTGGGCAGTTTGCCCTGTAATGGACTCCAAAATGGTCAGATTAGCTCTGAATCCCTGCCTTTATCTGGCATTTCAACTGTTTGAGTGGCACAATTCCCCAGCTCCTTCTGTTGAGGGGGAATTTGCAGCTGCCATTTCTGGTGTGCATGACCAAGCTCGGCTTACTTTGGAATGCTTGATTAGCAAATGTGAGCACTATCGCCCCCCAACCCCTTCCTTTTTTGGGGTGGGGGAAATCAGGTGTTAGAGAAATATCCTCAGGAGGAGGAAGCTCTAGAGGATCAAGAATCCTGAATATGTGTGCCTTAAGGAAAAGTCTCAAAGTCTAGGGCTGTCTCAGACACACAAGACCACAAACTAAGTTGCCATTTCCGGAGTCCTCTTCTGTCAACGGATTTGGGTTTTGGTGGCTGCCTACATATCCCAAATTTTCTTGTGCACCCTCACTTTCAGGAAGATAGTTATGCCGATGTGGCTCACCCAGAGAAGGTGTTTTCACTTCCAAAGCATTTTGCATAGCAGTGGTCATTTTGGACTCTGGAAAGCACAGATGACTGGGTCTGCACCTTGGTGTTCAAGGATTACAAGCTGGAGTTTCACAGCTTTCCCCCTCCATGCTTTATGTGCTAAAAGGTATCTCCTGAGCCCGAAAAAATAGGTATTTTATTTTAGCTCTGGAAAGGCTGCTGTCCCAGAGGATTATCACTCTACTTCCTGAAGAGGAGATGTCTCACAGCTTCTATTCACATTTATGGTACCCAAGCCGAACAGCGATTTCCATCCTATTCTGGACCTCAATGTTCTCAAGTACCTGAAGGTACAGAAATTCTGCATGGAATCTACCTGATAAATGATTGCTTTGCTTCATAAGTGGTTTTCCAGAATGCCTAACTACACAACCAGATTTTCTGGCCTCTCCAATGATATCTGTGATTTGCAGTAGAGGATAGCCACTACCAGGTTGTGGCATTGCCATTCAGCCATTTCATGGCTCCAGTTCAGGGTTTGTGAGGACCTGGGGTATTCCCATTGTGGGGTACCTGCATGACCACCTGCTCAGGGAGCAATTGGCTCAGGCACTGGCATCCAATGTCCAGCAGACGGTACAGTGCCTGGAGAGGTTTGGTTAGGTACTGAACACGTCTGGAGTATTTATGATTATGACTCGACAGTGCACATAAACACCTGTTCTTCAATCCCAGGTTGGGGCCCTGAGGTCATTGGAAAGTCCCTCAATTTGGGTCTGCATGAGGGTGCTGGGTAAAATGGTAACTGTATTTGATGCAGCCCCCTCTGCCCAGTTTCACTCCAGAGCAGGGGTAGGGAACCTGCGGCTCTCCAGCTGTTGTAGAACTACATTTCCCATCATGCTTCTGGGAGTAATTGTATCCATCAGCCTTGCAATGCCTCATGGGAAATGTAGTTCTACAACAGCTGGAGAGCCGCAGGTTCCCTACCCCTGCTCCAGAGCAAGCTTCAGTTCAATATCCTGTCAGTACGGGGCAAACATCAGGAGTCTTTTGGATCTGCTAATACACCTGGCTTTCAAGACCAGAATGGCTCTGGGATGGTGGGTTTCCTTTCAGATGCTGAAGGATTCTTCCTTCCGATTGATTTGGTAGATCTTGAGGACGGATGCCAGCATGTTGGGCTGGGGAGGTGTTCTGGGAATGTTGTCAGAGGAGCAAAAGTTGCCAATTTAACATCCTTTTCTTAATATGTTTGCTTAGTTCTAGCAGGTAGATGTTTATGCCACTACGAATGCTAGTTTAAGGTGAAAGGTCTTGCAGGTGGCTTTGTAGTGGGGGTTTCCCCTATTTTGTTTTTGGGGCATTTTTGGCCTTGTTGCTGTGTTGCCCATCCATTATTTTCAGGGCAAGTATTAATGAATATGGGGTATCCGACAGTTTAGGTCCATATATATTTGGACACAGGTACAATTTTCATACTTTTTGGCTCTGTTTGCCACCAGAATAAAAATAAAACAAAAGGATCCAAATTAATTTGAAGTGCAGACTTTCAACTTTAATTCAAGGGGTTGAACACAAATATCAAGTACAAATTTTAGGAACAGCAACCTTTTTTATACATAGTCCCCCCAACCCCCCCCACCCCACCCCATCAGGGGCTCAGATGAATATAATCATAAATAAAATGTTTATATTTAATATTTTGTTGATGATCCTTTACTGGCAATGACCGCCTGAAGTCTGGTACCCATGGACATTACCAAAGACTGGGTTTCCTCCTTTCTGATGCTTTGCCCCAGGTTCTAACTGAAGCTGTCTTCAGTTCTTTGTGGGTCTTTCTGCTTTTAGTTTTGCCTTCAGCAAGTGAAATGCATGCTCAATTGGTTTGAGATCAGGTGACTTTAAAATAAATAACAGTGCAGTGCTCACTAAAAGCTAAAATTAATAAATTAAGTAAAATAGTCCATAGTCCATGATTCAGAGAGATACATTGCAGGACAAGGATCCACCACTGGGTGACAGTAGACCTCAATGGATCGGATTTAAGACACAAGAAATTTTGAGAAAATAATCAAGAAACATTGGCCTATATTAAAGCAGGAATAAAAAGCAAAAATAAATTTTGTATGAAGGATAATGCACTAGGCCGGTGCGCCCTCTGTCTGTGCTTGTTTACCATAGTGTTTGGGATGTCCCCAGTCCGGTGAGGGCAGCAAAGAGGCACATATCCTTTTACAACAAGTTAAAGACTTGGACAAACATCCAAGTGAGGCTCTAATCTTCAAGCGCAGGATATGAGTCTGTGTACGCCTTATTGTTACAAGGTGTCACCTGTGAATGGGGAGCAGGTGTGTTAAATTTGGTGTTATCGCTCTCACACTCTCCTACTGGTCACTGGAAGTTCAAAGTGGCACCTCATGGCAAAGAACTCTGCGGATCTGAAAAAAAGAATTGTTGCTCTACATAAAGATAGACTAGGCCAGTGATGGTGAACCTTTGCACCCCAGATGTTTGGGAACTACATTTCCCATGATGCTCAACTACACTGCAGAGTGCATGAGCATTATGGAAAATGTAGTTCCAAAACATCTGGGGTGCTAAGGTTCGCCATCACTGGCCTAGGCTATAAGAAGATTGCCAAGACCCTGAAACTGAGCTGCAGCACAGTGGCCAAGACCATACAGCGGTTTAACAGGACAGATTCCACTCAGAACAGGCCTTGCCATGGTCGACCAAAGAAGTTGAGTGCACGTTCTCAGCGTCATAGCCAGAGGTTGTGTTTGGGAAATAGACATATGAGCGCTGCCAGCATTGCTGCAGAGGTTGAAGGGATGGGGGGGGGTCAGTCTGTCAGTGCTCAGACCATACGCCGCACACTGCATCAAATTGGTCTGCATGACTGTCTGCATGCATGACTGCATGCAGTGAGCTGTAGACTCACTACTTTACATTGTAGCAAAGTGTCATTTCTTCAGTGTTGTCACATTATTTTATATATAATGTGATTCTGTACTTGCCAAATATGCTGCAGAAATCTCCCTCCACTGAGTCTGGCTGCAGTCATTTTAATTATGGGTAGCTGAAGCTGCTGTCTGTTCACTTCCTGGATTTACACAGAGGCACACCCCCAGCTCTGCAGCTCTCGTTTGGCCTCTTGTGACTCACCCACCCCCCCCCCCCTTCCTGGCAAACTCTCACGTGAGAGAGAGCGAGATGTGCATGATGTCAAATGCTGAGGCATTTTACCAGACAAGAAACAGGAAGCGGGCTGTGTAAGGTATTTACTGGCAGAAAAAAATGTTTTACTATCCAAATTTAAAACAACAAGGGCAGAAGATTTAATAGATGGAGAAATGAAAAATGACTGAAGTTCTTAAAGAGGAACTGCAGTCTGCTCACATAATTTGTAATAAAAACATGCCATTCTGAAGTTTCCCTCCAACCACTTTGCATATTATTTTATATATAATGTGATTCTCTACTGCAAAGATGAAAAAATTACTGAAGTTCAAAAATCCAGGCAGCCAGCTTCAATACAGGACATTTATACCCCTTCCTGCCCAGACCAATTTTCAGCTTTCAACACTCTCACATTTTGAATGACAATTACTCTCTCATGCTACACTGCAGACAAACAAAATTTTTATCATTTTTTTCACACAAATAGAGCTTTCTTTTGGTGGTATTTAAGAACCTTTTTTTGCGACATAAGTGAAAAAAGTGTGAAAACTTTGAAGAAAAAAAACACTTTTTTTTAGTTTCTGTGATAAAATTTTGTAAATAATTTTTGTTCATAAATTTGGGCCAAAACCTATACTGCTACCTATCTTTGGTAAAAATTAACCCAAATAAGTGTATATTATTTGGTCTGTGTGAAAATTATAGAGTCTACAAGCTATGGTGCCAATCATTGAAAATTGATCACACCTGATGCACTGACGGCCTATCTCATTTTCTGAGGCCCTGAAATGTCAGGAATGTACAAATACCCCCCAAATTACCCCCTTTTGAAAAGTAGACATTCCAAGGTATTTAGTAAGAGGCATGGTGAGTTTTTAGAAGTTGTACTTTTTCCCTCAATTCTTGGGAAAATTAATAATTTTTTTTTTTTGCACAAAATTGTCATGTTATTTTCATACACAGCATATGCATACTTCCAATTACACCCCAAAATACATTCTGCTACTCGCCCCGAGTATGGTGATACCACATGTGTGAGACTTTTTCACAGCCTGGCCATATAGAGAGGTCCAACATGCAGGGAGCACCGTCATGCATTCTAGGAGCAGAATTTTCACATCTAATTTCCTAACGACCTATTACATTTTTGAAGGCCCTGGAGCACCAAGACAATGGAATTACCCACAAAATGACCCCATTTTGGAAAGCAAACACCCCAACGTATAATCTATGAGGCATTATGAGTCTTTTGAATGGTTCATTTTTTTCCACAAGTCTTGGAAAAATGTGGAAAGAAAAGGAAAATGCTTTTATTTTTACACAAAGTGGCCAATTTATAAGATATTTCTAACACACAGCATGTACATAACAAAAATTACCCCCCAAAATATATTCTGCTACTCATTCCGAGTATGGTGATACCACATGTGACTTTTACACAGCCTGGCCACATAGAGAGCTCCAACATGCAGGGAGCACCGTCAGGCGTTCTAGGAGCAGAAATTTCACATGTAATTTCCTAACACCTATTACACTTTTGAAGGCCCTGGAGCACCAGGACAATGGAATTACCCACAAAATTACCCCATTATGGAGAGCAAACACCCCAACGTATATTCTATGAGGCATTATGAGTCTTTTGAATGGTTCATTTTTTTTTTTTCACAAGTCTTCGAAAAACGTGGAAAGAAAATGAAAACGCTTTTATTTTTACACAAAGTGGTCAATTTATAAGATATTTCTAACACATAGCATGTACGTTAACCCACAAAGTATATTCTGCTACTCGTCCCGGGTATGGCAATACCACATGTGTGAGACTATTTCACACCCTGGCCACATACAGAGGTCGAACATGCAGGGAGCACTGTCAGGCGTTCTAGGAGCATAAATTACGCATAAAATTTCATTCATACCTATCACACTTTTGAAGGCCCTGGAGCATCAGGACAGTGGAATTACCCACAAAATGACCCCATTTTGGAAAGCAAACACCCGAGGTATATTCTATGAGGCATGGGCTGCAGATAGGTACTCTGGTACTCTGATGGGCTGCAGATAGGTACTCAGGTATTCTGATGGGCTGCAGATAGGTACTTGGGTTCTTTGATGGGCTGGAGACAGGTACTCGGGTAATCTGATGGACTGGTAAAAGGTACTTGGGTACTCTGATGGGCTGCAGATAGGTACTTGGTTACTCAGATGGGTTGGTGACAGGTACTTGGGTAATCTGAAGGGCAGGTGACAGGTACTCAGGTACTCTGATGGGCAGGTGACAGGTACTCGGGTACGCTGATGTGCTGGTGACAGGTACTTGGGTACTCAGATGGGCAGGTGACAGGTACTCTGGTACACTGATGGTCTGGTGACAGGTACTCGGGTACGCTGATGGTCTGATAACAGGTACTCGGGTACTCTAATGGGCAGGTGACAGGTACTCGTATACTTTGCTGGGCTGGTGACAGGTATTTAGGTTCTCTCATGGGCAGGTGACAGGTACTCGGGTACTCTGATGGGCTGGTGACAGGTACTTGGGTACTCAGATGGGCTGGTGACAGGTACTCTGGTACGCTGATGGGCTGGTGACAGGTACTCTGATGGGCAGGTGACAGGTACTCGGGTACTCTGATGGGCAGGTGACAGGTACTCGGGTACTCTGATGGGCTGGTAACAGGTACTCGGGTGCTCTGATGGGCAGGTGACAGGTACTCGGGTACTCTAATGGGCAGGTGACAGGTACTCGGGTACTCTGATGGGCAGGTGACAGGTACTCGGGTACTCTGATGGGCTGGTGACAGGTTATCGGGTACTTTGATGGGCTGGGGACAGGTACTCGAGTACTCTGATGGGCTGGTGACAGGTACTCGGGTACTCTGATGGGCTGGTGACAGGTACTCAGGTACTCTGATGGGCTGGTGACAGGTACTCTGATGGTCCGGTGACAGGTACTCAGGTACTTTGATGGGTTGGTGACAGGTACTTGGGTACTCAGATGGGCAGGTGACAGGTACTCGGGTACTTTGATGGGTTGGTGACAGGTACTTGGGTACTCAGATGGGCAGGTGACAGGTACTCGGGTACTCTGATGGGCAGGTGACAGGTACTCGGGTACTTTGATGGACAGGTGACAGGTACTCTGATGGGCTGTGACAGGTACTTTGATGGGGTGGTGACAGGTCCTCTTTATTAGGGAGGGGGGATCAGTGTGTACACAGTGGGCGGTAACGAGCTGTTGCCGCTATCTCCCTCTCACACACAATTGGTGTGTGACAGGGAGAACCGGCTGTGATTGACACAGCCGGTCACGTGGTAAAGAGCCAATTCTATTGGCTCTTTACACTGATCGGAGCTGGGCTTTGTCCAAGGGACAAGCCTCAGCCCAGATCGCCGCGCGGTGCGCCCCCGGGGGTGCGCACGAGCAGCGTGCACATGGAGGTCGGTAGTGACCGGCTGTGTTTGGACACAGCCGGTCATGTGGTAAAGAGCCAATTTTATTGGCTCTTTACCCTCGATCGGGGGGGACATGACCCCCCGGCACACAATCGATCCGCGATCGACGCTCTGCGGGCCCCCAGGGACCGACAAGCCCGGATCGAGGAGCGGTTCCTGCTGACATCATTTTAATATGACTCGGTAGGGAACTGGTTAACAGCTGTTAGATTAAGCAGATGAACTGGCCATTCATTGCAAAGGCAGGGGCGGTGTAGGAGCGCTGTATACACCGCCCAAAAGATGCTGCCTGCAGGTCTTTTTTTCCCGTCCTGCAAGTGCACCGCTCCAATGTAAAAGCACTCAGACTTTCCCACTGGGGAGGATTGAGAGGCAGTTTTCAGGCGCTATTTTAGCACTAAAACACCTGAAAACTGCCTCAGTGTGAAAGAGGTCTTAGAGCAAGGAGTAGAACTTTTAAAATCACAGGATTAGCAATTACATCATTATACACCTCTAAGGCTAGGCATGAGTAGTAGATCTGGATGCCAAGCTATGCCAGACCTTTAATTTTTGGGCCATCCACTATATAAATAAGTAATCAAACACTCTAACTCCTTCAAAAATGTCAATGAAGGAGCCGTGGGTTTTTTCCAATGCAAAATAAATGCTTGGTGTGCATAAAATAATAGTATGGTTGAAAAAGTTCTGTGCGCCTTAGTTAGGGCCTACCTCCTCCACTCGGCCCAGCAAGCACACCAAGACTGTCAATGGAATCGAAAGAGCCGTAATATCCTTGGGAATTCGAACAACACCCACCGGGAGTTGCTGAATTGAGGGTCAACGCCAGAAGATTAGCTAAAATGGGCCGGGGAAAGAGTGCAGCTCCAGCACTCCGCAGAGGAGGGTCTATGAAAACTGGCAAGTTTGACTGGCATATAGTCAATCTAATGGAGAAATTTAAATTGTATCAAGTGGTCCTTAGCAGAAACAAGGTAAGCAAATGGGTAGTCCCCTATATCATCCCAATCGCTACCCTGAAGGTCTGGAACATCTGCAACCAATATGTTGCAAAACAAAAGCACTGGCACGGCAAAAAAGAAAAGTGAAAAAATAAACTATTATACCCGTATAAAGCTGCAATGAAGTATTGAGAGCATCCATGGAATAGTTTTAGGTGTATCATGGTATGTAACCATCTCGGGAGCACACAACATAACTTACAGAATTTCTACTAAAGCATAAAACTTCATAGGGTTAGTAAATATCAAATATTTGTGAATTTTAAATTATGACTTTTTGTGAAGCAATGAAAATTGTGAAACTTCACATGATGTGTGTGTTTTATTTTAATGCTATGTTTTATTGTTATACTTTAAGTACTATCACCAGTGGATGACAGGCCCTTTGGTGACAGTACCGTGTTTCCCCGAAATAATCCCTACCCCGAATAGAAGACCTAGCATGATTATCGGGAAGGGCTGCAATATAAGCTTTTCATGAACCCAAGTTCATGAAAAAACTGTAATCTGTTTTGTAAAACGATTATTCTGGTATAAGGTGCAGCGTGTCTCCCCTTGTAACTGCATTTAAAAATACCTTATTTACAACCTTCGCTGACCCACCGGAGGTCTTCTTCTCTTCTCCCAGATCCCCCCGACTGGTCACGGGCCATCTAGGTCACGGGCTTCTTCCGGGCGGCGGCTTCACCCTGCATCTCCTCCTTCCTCGGCTTCACGGTGGCGTGGCTTCCCCTGCGTCTCCTCCCTCCCACCTCCTCCTCCTCGGCGGCCAATAGGATCACTTTTCCTCTCAGCCAATCGGGTCTCAGGTCCTGCTTCCTAAGCCGGGAGGAGAATCAGGAAGACAATAGCTAATATTAATTTGCTATAGGACACAGAACTGGGTGGGCCAGACTCCGAGCTCACCCTTTTTTGAAGCCAATTAGAGCCACAGGCTCCAATCAAGTGTTTCTAAAAAAAAAAAAAACAACAAAAAAAACCCCATTGCAATCCATGCCTCCGGCGCCCTGCATGTAAATTAGGGGCCGGGCTCATGGATTAGGGGGGCAGCGCCCCATATCTGACGGCTGCTGCTGACACCCGCCTCCATCCGATCCGGTTCACATCTGTGCATTTTATGGAAAGGGCCAAGGACTTTTTTTCTGGTTTTTGGTTCCATAGACTTCGATGGTTAAAAAATGAGTATTGAAAATTGAATTGAAAAATGTGAAATGCACCTGGGATATGCAAACTGCGTAGGTGTGAACCAGGCCTTATGGGCTTTTTTTTTCCCCCCTGCAACAGACACTTTTAAGCTCTGCAGAATATGCTGCTATTAGATAATTTATGCAACTGAAGGGATTGAAGCATTGCATATTGCTAAATGTAAATTCAGCAGGAGTTCTTCTTTAAAGGAATATTTAGTGCTGATAGATGGGTCTGCTTTAAAGAAGTCTCTCCATACACTTTTTCATTCAGTCAGCAGTTTTTATGGATAGGGGACACAGATCTGGCTCTGGTCTCAGTAGAGCTGGGAGAATACATGTGCTTGGTCAGCAGTTGCACCAGACTGACGTGTTCTCTTGGGAACAGAGCTGCAGAAGGATTATCGAGCATCCGCATGCACTGGAGCAACGTTTTCCCAAATCGGGCATCGTATACCACTGCTATCTGGTGTCCTATACATCTAGTCAACGTATTTAATAGATTATCGTCGTAT
>BLSH010022043.1:2254680-2269806 GCA_018402905.1 Glandirana rugosa
CCCGTGAAAACGTCGGTCACTGTGTCCACCCCCGTGAAAACGTCGGTCACTGTGTCCACCAAAAGTGCCCCCACCTGTGTCACTGGCTGCAAAAGTGCCCCACCTGTGTCACTGGCTGCAAAAGTGCCCCACCTGTGTCACTGGCTGCAAAAGTGCCCCACCTGTGTCACAGGCTGCAGTTTACCCCACCTGTGTTATTGGCTGCAATTTACCCCACCTGTGATGCTGAGCTGTATACTGTGTCCTGTGATGTTGAGCTGTATACTGTGTCCTGTGATGCTGATCTGTATACTGTGTCCTGTGATGCTGAGCTGTAATACTGTGTCCTGTGATGCTGAGCTGTATACTGTGTCCTGTGATGCTGAGCTGTATACTGTGTCCTGTGATGCTGATCTGTATACTGTGTCCTGTGATGCTGATCTGTATACTGTGTACTGTGATGCTGAGCTGTATACTGTGTCCTGTGATGCTGAGCTGTATACTGTGTCCTGTGATGTGATACTGAGCACAATATGTGGAATACAGGGGACGGAGTGGGTGGATTCTATAAGGGGTGGGGCTTATTAGAAGTAGGAGGGGTCAAAAAGGAAGGGCGGGGCCTGGCGCCCCCCCATCCTAAAACTTCACCAGCCGCCACTGGGTTTAAGTGCCCAGTAAGGAAGTGGTTAAAGATCAATTAACCCATTGGCACCGGCCACGTGTGAACCCCGCCCAGAATTCTAAACCCCTTAAAGGGCCGAGAGGAGCTGGCTCCAAGGGGTTAAATTAGGAAAGGGATAACCAGGATTTGTAAAGTAGATGGAACAGCTATGGGTCTGTTTTATGTGAGTGAAAATGGAGCAGTGGTTTTCCTGGTTCCTGTGAAGAGGAACTCTAGGTATGGAGGTTCATTGTTGGGACTGTTCACAGACAGGCTGTGGATGCTAGTTGTGACCTCTCTGTGGCTAGTGGAGAAAGTATCTTGAGTTGGGTGACCTGTGAAGAGTGAGTACAGAGTTTTTGCTAAAAGAATTACGATATTAGACAGGCATCTGGAAGAAGTTGTACTAGGGTTGCCACCTCATCCCTTTAAACCCGAACACATATGAATTACACAGGTTCTGAGGCTGATTTAATGCAGATGAGGCACCAAGTGAGTTTAATTACCACCTCAATCAGCCACAGAACCTGTGTAATTCATATGTGTTCGGGTTTAAAGGGATGAGGTGGCAACTCTAAGTTGTACCCATGGTGCAGAGTGCCACTCCAGAAATGGTCCTCTGTGTCAGGTGGTAAACAGACACTTCTGGGAGATCTTCACGTCATTGCATGAGAAAGCAATGAAAGCTGAGCAGGGGCTACAGAGATTAACACTCCTGGAGGTGTCCATTTCCTAGAAGATTTCTGGGGCCTACTTCTAGTAATCACAGCTGTGTTCTGCACTGTGGGCAACAGGAGAGTGGAGTATTCAAACTTCTTTATAGGCATAGTTAAAAATATATAATGTGACAAGGTTGCATGACATTCATATACTTCCGCACCCAAGCTAACATCTTCTACCTGGGTGTTGGGTCTCCAGCCACCTTGGTTGGCGAGCGCAGGAAGTTGCAACCCACACACTTGCACAAATGTTCCTTTATCCCAGCACCAAAGCCTTAGAGTTAGTTTTTATTATTAATTCTGCTTTAGCCCCTTCCCGCCTAAGGGTAAAACAAATATTAATGCCTAAAAACACTTTTGCAAATTTGACATGTTGGTAAAACTGTACATATCATCACAACTACCTTGTGCATCCAGGTGGATTATACCTTGGTTTTTCAGGAAAAATTGGGCTTTCATTTGGTGGTAAATGGTAATGGATATATCATGGCCCAAAATAGTAAAAAAAAAAAATAATAATAATTTTTTGAAAATTTAGTATATTTCTTGCTACTACCATAACCTACCACCAAAAAACAAAGCAAAATAAATCCTCTTGCTCCCAATGATCACAGCAATACCACATACAGTGGATATAAAAAGTCTACACACCCCTGTTAAAATGTCAGGTTTCTGTGATATAAAAAATGAGACAAAGATAACTAATTTCAGAATTTTTTCCACCTTTAATGTGACCTACAAACTGTACAACTCCCCTGTGCACACCCTTAAACTAATACTTTGTTGAGGTACCTTTTGATTTTATTACAGCACTCAGTCTTTTTGGATATGAGTCTATAAGCATGGCACATCTTAGCAATATTTTCCCACTCTTCTTTGCAAAAACACTCCAAATCTGTCAGATTGTGAAGGCATCTCCTGTGCACAGCCTGCTTCAGATCACCCCACAGATTTTCAATCGGATTCAGGTCTGGGCTCTGGCTGGGCCATTCCAAAACTTTAATCTTCTGGTGAAGCCATTCCTTTGTTGATTTGGATGTATGCTTTGGGTCGTTGTCATGCTGAAAGATGTAGCTTTCAACCAGAAGCCTGAAGGTTTTGTGTCAATATTGGCTGGTATTTGGAACTGTTCATAATTCCCTCTACCTTCACTAAGGCTTCCGTTCCAGCTGAACAAAAACAGCCCCAAAGCATGATGCTGCCACCACCATGCTTTACGGTGGGTATGATGTTCTTTTGGTGATGTGCAGAGTTGTTTTTGCACCACATATCTTTTGGAATTATGGTCAAAAAGTTCAAACTTGGTTTCATGAAAAAAGAAATGGTCCCAAGGGAGGGCAAAAAGTGGCTATATATACGTCTATATTTGTGTCAGGTCAAAACATAACGTTAAAATTGGTAATTTATTGAAAGCAATTTTTAAAAAAAAATATATAATCGAGAAGAGCCCTCGGGGATGAGTTGCTCAAGTCATGACCATACAAATGGGGGGACACAAAACAATTGGACCACGGACTGACAAAAAAATAAACCACAAATACAAATAAAAATAAAAAGACGTCCGGACGCCGTAGAGACTAGAATACCTGGGCCACCTATGGGAGAGAAACCTTCATCTCCCTACTGTGTGTGTAAATATATACACGGGTGGTTCCAGTTATCCCAGTGCCTCTATGTGGATAAAACCAGCACAGTGTGCTGGAATAACCCCATACGGGATATAATAGGCCAAGGTAATCCTTGTGCACAGCACTGCTGTAAATCCAGGAAGGTGGAAGTGACTCGGAGGAGCGTTGAGTAGAGGAGTAATTCTCCTAGTATGTCTCCGGTTATGGGACCGTTAGTAGACTGCAACCCTGGTGGTGGGTGTAGATCCCATATGGATAATTAAAGGTCCCGTGTCCTGGATGTAGTATATCCTCCAGAGTGGAGGGGAGGGAGGGTAAGGTCACTCTGTGGTGCTGAAACCTGGATCTACTTTGCCACTGTTGTGTCTCCTCTTGCAAAAATGCTAGGTATGGAGTGGCTATTGTGATCTGTAGAGGTGAATATGAAAAAAGGCTATACCCATGGATGTCTCCTCTGGGACAGGGAACCGGATAGATAGGATGGTAATGTGGAACTACTGTCAGGACCAATCTGTGATGGAGGAGGATAGAAGGGAACTGTGCTTCCTCCCCAAATGATCCAGATCTTCTCCTATAAGCAGTTCAATCTGCTATCCATCTGCTATAGCTCAGGCAGCTGCAGCGGCCATATACCGTGTTCCAGGAACCCATTATGGGTTCAATGTGGGTTTGAGAGGGAACGTCAAGCAGGATGCAGAGACTGGGAGGATCATGGCGTGTCAGGGGTGCAGGAAGACAACCTTCTCTCAATGCTAGAGTATACCGCTATGGGTGTATCTTATGGACACAACGTCTGTACGCTCACCTTCTCTGTAGGTCTCACTCCTCCTCCGCTGAGCTTAGCGATGTGTGGTAGGTCCTGGATTTGAGTCCTCTTCTACCGGTCCCGTCCTCCACTAATCCTCCTGTCTTTCTTCCATGTTCAGGGCACTGGCCGGCGTCACGGGCGGAAGCGACGTCAACGTGTTTCGCAACGGATGTATGTAGCTTCGTCTGGACTTTCATCAAACCATGTCACATTTTCCCACATGCTTTTGGGAGACTTCAGAAGTATTTTTGCACAATTTAGCCAGGCTTGGATGTTTTTCTTCATAAGAAAAGGCTTCCATCTTGCCACTCTACCCCATAGCCCAGATATATGAAGAATACAGTAGATTGTTGTCACATGTACCACACAGCCAGTACTTGCCAGATATTCCTGCAGCTCCTTTAATGTTGCTGTAAGTCTCTTGGCAGCCTCCCTGACCAGTTGTCTTCTCCTCTTTTCATCAATTTTGGAGGGATGTTCAGTTCTTGGTAATGTCACTGTTGTGTCATATTTTCTCCACTTGATGACTGTCTTCACCATGTTCCATAGTATAGCTATTGCCTTGGAAATTCTCTTGTACCCTTCTCCTGACTGATACCTTTTAACAATGAGATCCCTCTGATGCTTTGGAAGCTCTCTGTGGGCCTGACATTTTAACAGGGGTGTGTAGACTTATAGCCACTGTATGTGTATCTTAGTTGTTGTTTGTACCCATAGTACAGCCCATAAACAATAGTGCTCATTTTGCTTTTTTTCTCTTTTCTTTTCCGTTAATCCTGCCTAAAATATACTGACCCTGACCTTTGACCCAAACACTAACCCTGCCACTGACCTGGATCCAACCTTGATCTAGGTATTTTTTTTTACTTTCTTTTTTTTTTTTTTTTTACATATAATTTTGTTTATTTTCCTCTCTGCAATGAGAGAGAGATACAATGTATCTCTCCCCTCTATTCAGAGAGAGAAAACACCAGGGCAGGCTTTACAGTGAGTGATCACTGTGATAGCCAATCAGAGGCTATCACAGCGATCAGGTAACCCCGAACCTGGAGTTTCGGTAAACCGCAGTGTTTATTATTTTTTTCCTTTAAAGTTAATTTGAAGTGTTACAAAGCGAAAGTTCATTCATCCCTGCAACAGTGTGCTGCACTGACATGCAGTGCCTTCCAGTGTGTTGCAGTAACGTGCTACATGTCTACATAGCAGTATGAATGGGGCACATAGTAAACAAATTGTTTCTTGTGCCCTAGTAGTGACCTGCAATGACCCAGTCTAGAAAAACGCAGGTCACCACACATAGCGTGAATGAGCCCTAAACATGACAGGGGGGACTTTAGGCTGGAAGTGCTAGTCTCTCCTCCTGTACGCCGATCAGCCATATCATTATGACCACTTACAGGTTAAGTAAATGAAATTGATTATATTACTTTAACGGCATCTGAAAGTTGGTGAGATATATTAGGCAGGAAATGAACATGTTGTCCCCGACGTTGACATGTTGATAGCAGAAAAATTGTAATGGCTAGACAACTGGGTCAGAGCAACTCCAAAACTGCAGCTCTTGTGGGATGTTCCCAATCTGCAGTGGTCAGGACCTAATAAAAGTTGTCCAGGGAAGATGGCCAAGGCTCATTGATGCACATGGGGAGTGAAGGCTGGGCTGTGTAGTCTGATCCAAGTAGAAGATCTACTGTGGTTCAGATTGCTGAAAAGGTTATTGCTGATTCCAGTAGAAAGGTGTCAGAACAAACAGTGCATCAGTTTGTTGTGTATAGGGTTGTGTAGCCGCAGACTGGTCAGGGCACCCTTGTTGACCCGTGTCCACAGCCAAAAGCACCTACAATGGGCATGTGAACATCATAACTGGAACACAGAGTAATGCCAGAAGGTGGTCTGGTCTGATGAATTCAAGAATGGTTTGAGGAGAACAAAGAGTTTGAGGTGTTGACTTGTGTGAGTAGGGTGCAGCGTGATGTGTCAGCTAACAGCGATTCCATGGAGGCCAGATTAACCACTTCAGCCCCAGAAGGATTTACCACCTTCCTAACCAGAACACTTTTTGCAATTCAGCACTGTGTCCCTTTAACTGACAATTGCGTGGTCGAGCAACGTTATACCCAAACAAAATTGACGTCCTTTTTTCCCCACAAATCAAGCTTTCTTTTGGTGGTATTTGATCACCTCTACATCACTTCTGATCACCGCTATAAACAAAAAATAGCAACAATTTTGAAAATAATTTTTTTCCCCCTACTTTTTGCTATAATACATATCAAAAAATATATTAAAAAAACGAATTTATTGATCAGTTTAGGCCAAAATGTATTCTTCTACATATTTTGGTAGATAAAATCGTAAAAAGTGTTTATAGATTGGTTTGCGCAAACTTTATCACGTCTACAAACTATGAGAATTGATTTATGGCGTTTTTATTTTCTGGTAATGGCAGCGATCTGCGATTTTTATCAGGACTGCGATATTGCGGCAGACATATTGGACACTTTTTTGGGACCATTGACATTTATACAGCGATCAGATCTAAAAATAGCCACTGATTACTGTATAAATGTCATTGGCAGGGAAGGAGTTAACCTGTAGGGGGCGATCAAGGGGTTAACTGATCCCTAGACGTGTTCTAACTGTGTGGGGGCTGACAGGGGCATAACAGATCTAACTGATCCCGAATAAAGGGATCAGTAGATCATTGTCATGCCACCTGACAGAACGAGAAACTGCTGTGTTTACATCTGTGGTTGCCCGTTCTTCCTCTGTATTAGGTGATCGCGGGTCGCCATCGGACATCAAGTCCGCCTGAGACGCGGTCACACTCACGAAGCGTGTGGTGGGCACGAGAGCGTACCAGCGGCGGTGCACACCCGCCCGCAACTGTGCGAAACGCTGTTTATATATGCCGATTTTCGCAGCGGAGCCACATTGCCGCAGTAATTGTATGCAAGGCTGTCAGCAAGTGGTTAACCTCTTCACCCCGGAAGGATTTTCCACTGTAGGACCAGAGCACATTTTGCGATTCGGCACTGTGTCGCTTTAACTGACAATTGCGCGGTCGTGCGACATTGTACCCAAATGAAATTTGCGTCCTTTTTCCACAAATAGAGCTTTCTTTTGGTGGTATTTCATCACCTCTGCATCATTTCTGATCACCGCTATAAACAAAAAAAGAGCGACAATTTTGCAAAAAAAAAAATCAATATTTCTTACTTTTTGCTAAAATACAAATCAAAAAAAAAATCTATAAAAAAAAAATGTATTCATTGGTTTTGGCCGATCTATATTGTTCCTCATATTTTTGGTAAAAAAAAAAAAATCGCAGTCGGCGTTTATTGATTGCTTTGCGCAAAACTTTTGATATTGGGGCGGACATGTCGGACATTTTTGACACTTGGGACCAATGACATTTATGCAGCGATCAGAAATGTAAATATCCACTGATTACTGTATAAATGTCATTGGCGGTAAAGGGGTTAACCTGCAGGGGGCAGGGAAGGGGGTTAACGGTGTTCCCTAGTCGTGCTCTAACTGTGAGGGGGCTGGGCTACCATGGGCATAAGAGATCTAACTGATGCCCACTGACAGAGCGGAGAACTGCCATGTTTACATCAGCGGCTCCCCGTTCTTTCCCTCTGGCAGGTCATCACGGCTCGCTGGCGGACATCGGGTCTACCCAAGCCGCGGGCACACTCCTCCAGAGCATGGCAGGCACAAGAGCGCACCGCCGGCGGCACGCTCCCACCAACTAACTGAGCACGCGCGAATCGCCACTTATATACAGCGATTCGCGCAATATAGCCACACTGCCGCTATACATATACAGTACGCGGTCGGGAAGTGGTTAAACGACAACAGTGTATTCACAGGAAATTCAAACAAGATGCAACCAGGCCTGGCGGGTAGACACAGCTGTCACATGCAACTTATAGAGTCTGCAGAAATTATATTTCAGTCTGGATGATCATATGGGAGGTTACTCCAAGCAGAGGATAGACATAGACCCTTAGCTGTCCCTACTCCTAATGAAACTCTCCGTAGCTCTCAACACTTTCCCTGACAGGCAGGGAACCTGTCCCTACACTCAACACTCGCAAAATGCGAGCCAGTGTCTTAGACACTGCCATGACCCAAGATGGCTGCAGGGTCAGTCAGGGCACCAGTGTCCAATTGGACGGCTACTTCCTTGACAACAGCAGGAAGCCATTCTGCACCCCTTTGTCAGATGCTGTCCTTGGCATTGAATATAATTAGAAAACAATATACAGCTACAAGAAACTTAAGTACAGTAATAGCAGAAAACTTCACACAAGGTAGTCAGTTTACTTGGCACAGAGTTGCCCATGGATAGACTGAAATGAGAGGTGGACCCCACCATCTTCTGTGAGGTCAACATCTGAACAGTTATCCTCTGCATCAGGGTTTCTCAACCAGGGTTCCTCCAGAGGTTGCTAGGGGTTCCTTGAGCAATGGTCAATTTCTTCCGCTCAGATAAATTCCCACTGACATAATTGATCTTTTTAGCTATCTGTAAGGGGTAATTCTTCCCAATGACCACGAGTGTAAGGAGCATTCTTCCCATTGACCATCACACTATGTATCATGAGTTGTAGATTTTAAAGTTTTAGTAGGGGTTCCCCGAGACAAGAGAATTATTTCAAGGATTCCTCTGTGTTGCAAAGGTTGAGAAAGGCTGCTCTGCATGATGCTCAGAGGTCTCAGGGGTTTGGGAGTCACCATGGCCGGCCACACCCCTTCACCTGAGTTGGTTGCTGTATCCATAGAGGAGTCCAGGGTTTCAGCAGGACTTATTGCATCTGGACTCAGTCTCTGGACTGTCTGCAGGTGAATCAGTGAGACTCTCTTCACCTGTATCAGCTGGTGCCCAATAGGAGGTAGATACCACTCAAAGAAAATTTCTTGGGCTGGTGGAATATCCCAGCAGGTATTCCTGAAAGGGGATGGTTCTAGCATCTGTTGGTAATGTTCAACATTCAGGGATGGCATGGCAGCTTGCAGCAGGGCACATACATCTACCACTGGGTGGGCCCTTGATATGCAGTGTTTGGGTACCACTTAGAGGTCACTGAGGGTCATGTGATTCAGAAGTGGAACCACAGTGGTTCACAAGTTGATCAATTGGACCAGAACCTTACCCCAGTGTACCTTTAAACAAGGTGCAGTCTGTCAACTATTCCCCTGACACCCAGATGTGCTTGCAGGGTTCCACCATCTCTGTGGCCCCTTGCAGATTTTTGTGGGTCCCAGTGGACAAGGACCAGACAACCTCTTCTAGGGAAGCTTGTAATAACTTTTGCTTGGGAGGAGTGCTGACAACACCTATCTGTTCCATCTGCTGTTTAGATGCGCACTGGTAGGCTTCAAAAGCCTGAAACATGTTGAGCCACACGGCCTGCAAGCTAGAGCCCCGAGTGCTCCTACCAGTCTGTTTAGTTCTGGCCAGCAAGCGTGGTAAGTCCAAGTCCTTCAGAGCATCCTGGGCTGTGGGTTATCATGACCCCTACTTGCTCAACTATGTGACAACTACTTCATATATATGTATCTTCACCCAGGTAACTGCTTCCACTATAATTGGCAAATTGTTGGCTGCTTTCAGGGATAACCAGGATGGGTCTAGCTGGTTTTGAGTCCTGAACTGTTGTGCATAGAACTCGTACTCCATGACAGTCACTTCAGACCCTGTGTTGATCAGACAGGGGCCCACCTGGCCATTCACTAGAGCGTTGACTATGGGCTTGGTGCAGTCATTGTCTCAGTTTCCTTGGGACTTTGTGGCATGTTCTCAGGGGTCCTACCTCTGCCCCCGGTACCTGTAGTTTAATTGCAGCCTCTAGTCATTCCTATTCTCTGATCACCTACAGCCCCTAGCGACCACCACGCCAGCATTTCCTGTCTCTGTCCAGGTCCCTCCGTAGAGGGTTTTCGCCCATTACGAGTTGAGCTAACTTTTCTTTGAATGTAGACATTTCCTGCTGCATTGATGCCATCCCATCAGTAAATCCCTAATGGAAGTCTGCATCTCCGACATGGGTAAAGGTGCCAGGGCCTCCTCTTTTCTGTAAAGTGGTTTGTGCCTCTCTGTCACGGCAACTGTAGTCTCTGCATCTTTTTGCTCCTGCGCAATTGCTTCTACTACTGTGCGATTGAAAGCGAGGGAAGGTTGAGTCTTCACTCATTCCTGTAGAGCTCTCCTAATGTGACCAGCCTTCAATTCTTTCCACAAACTGGTCCTGCATGCAATACCTTGTCTTTGGTGCCTATATCGGCACAGTTATGCACATCTTTATATGCACAACTATACCGAGCGGTTTCCAAAGATTTTGGAGGGCTACCGGAAAGTGAGTGAGGCTTTTGTCCTCCTGCTCCCTGCAGACAAAAAACAGTTCCGGCACTGTCACATTCTCCCCAAGCAGGCTTTCCAACAGCGCTACAATTTGTTCTAGGCTAGACCGTGAGTCTTCCAGTACCACAATCACTACTCGGTGGGCATCGTCCTCTAGCAAGTTCATGGCCAGCTCCGCGATCAGCTGGGAGGGGACCTGATACAGGCGGGCGGCACTCTCCAGTCTCTCTTCCCACTCTGATAGGAAGATGTTGAATTTGGGCACTAAGGCCAAGGCTGCTCCTAGTGGCGCCATGGTGGCCCCCCACTCCTCCGTCTGCAGCAGCTGCGAAATGGGGCATATCCCTCTGACTACCGTCAAGTGTGAGCAGGGTGCAGCGTGGTATGTCTGCGAACAACGACCACACAGAGGCCAGATTAACTACAACCGTGTATTCACAGGAAATCACAATAAGGTACAACCAGGCCCGGCAGGTAGACACAGCTGTCCAGAGCCACTTACAGAATCTGCAGTAAATATCTTACAGTTTGGATGATGCAGGCAGCATCTGCAACGAGGAGTGGGAGTGCAGCCTGGCTGGTCCACGCCCAACTGGGAGGTTACTCCAAACACAGGGTAGTAGTCCCTAAGCTGCCCCTACTCCTTCAGAACCTCTCCCTAGCTCTCACTTTCCCTGACAGACGAGGAAACCTGTCCCTACACTCAACGCTAACAAAATGCGCAACCTGAATTGACACTGTCCCCTGACCCAAGATGGCCATGGGGTCAGTCAGGGCACAAGCATACAATCGATGGCTGTTCCCTTAACGACAGCAGGAAGTCGTAGAGGAATAAAGTTCATCACCCCTTTCTTCCCCTTCTGCACCGTTGCTAGAGCCTGGCACCACCTACAGATAGGCATACAGACTGCACCTGCCTACAGTTGGCATCCAAATTCTCCATATCTCCATCCAATCGACCATCTGTGGTATGTGCTGGAAAGACAAGTCTGATCCATGGAGACCACACATCATAACTTACAGGACTTAAAAGATCTGCTACAGGCAGCTTGGTACCAGATACCACTGCATAACTTCACAGGTCTAGTGGTGTCTGTAATATCACGTGCGGGACGCACAAAACTTGCAACCATTTTGTGCAGGGTCAGCCATGATGGTTCTAACTTAGGACAAACACCCTGCAATGACCTTACTCCTCTTTCCCCCTCCCATCAACTTAGGAATTCCTGGGTCACTGTAACAGGCCCCAAAAGGTCTGGAGGTTTTTTGGCAAGCCTGATCATAAACAAATAAATCAGATCCACTAAGAGACAGCACAGGATGCCTGAAGATAAATGAAGGGCCATAAAACCCCCTCAGGTAGATGTGACCTTCCCAGAGACCCTTAATCAATTTTAAAGGTAGAAATTTACCCATATTATTTCATAACTCCAGATAGCAAGGTGACATCATAATAAAAAGTATATATTTGAATGCGGAAATTCATTTCGAACAAGATGAATCCAAACGTCGATAAAAACAATCATACGGGAAACCACTGATAGTTTCTCCTCTTCCCAGGGTAATGGAAAGTGACAAGTCTGTTGTGTTTAGACTTATTTTAATGCACTGTGCATGCTGAGCTTAAATTCCTTAATGTTGGGTCTGCACTGTGATCCTATCCAGAGATATGATTTTTATACTGCAATTTGCATATCAGGGAGGGTTGTCTTTCCACGGTCCGCCCCAGGTAGCCCATGGGCCCTCCTTACCCATATGAGTGGTCAGGGGCATATGACCCCACCCCTTGACTTCCAGAGAAAAAGGGAATAGACCGGACAGTGCTCAGTTCTTACTTTACCATCAAAGAATGAACATCCAAGAATCTGTGGACTCATTGACCAATCTCTGATTAATCACGGACATTTACCTGCAAGTATCTTTCTCCCCCTTTCAATCTGTCTTATCTCTTTGCTGCTGTATATTATGTCTCTAATTGCTTTGTAACACCATTTTTCTGTAAATATTTTATCTGCACCAACTTTGACCTTTTTATTATTAAACCTTAGTCTGAAAATTGTTAAACTTGTCCCTAAAGCTCTTAATGCAAGCTATAACGAACCTGTGCCTTTGAAGAGCACTACTGTTTAGGATAAATCATCTGAATATTCCTGTCTGTGGTGACAGTGTGTGTTACAGGTGATTATTCTAAAATCATAAGTGGTATTGCTAAAATCCGGATCTTCTGGCCGGCATCTAGAAGTAATGGCACTGAAAGGGTTAATTGCTTGAATTAGCCCGGTAACAACCACAAGCTGGAAAATCTTTGTGCTGGAAGCAGCTGAGAGTGGTATTGTTACGTTAGTGATAAGCACGGTGTGAGCTCGAGTGATCCTCTGTCACCGGTTGACAACAGGCTGAGAGAGAGGAACGCCGGGAAAAGGACAGTGTGTCTACTGTCGTTTGAAAACACTTGTCATCAGTACCATTTGCCCCCAACGCAATGGGCCCAGTACCTGACGCCAGGGCTACGAGGCAAGGCCCTGGATGCGTATGTCAACCTGCCAGTGGAGCAGGATGAAGACTATGAAACCATAAAGGCTGCGATCATTCAGAAATATCAGCTAACCCCGGAGATGTACCGAAAATGGTTTAGGTCCCTGCAAAAAGGGCCTGGACACACCTATATGGATGTGGTAAGCAGTTTACATACCACCTTTCAACAGTGGACTAGGGGCTTGAAAGCCAATTCGTTTGAGTCCCTGGAAGATCTCATGATTGACTATCAGCTTTTGCACATCTGTCCTCCAGATGTCAGATGGTTTGTGTTAGAGAGGAAGCCCGGTTCTGCTAAAGCCACAGCAGAACTGGCAGATACAACAGCACTTTGGTATCGGACCATCGCAAGGCCCCACCGAATGGCTGGAAAGGGGGAAAATCGCATGTGGCAACCCCTCCTCTGCCTGCCAACCAAGTTTCTCAGCGGTCTGAACCTGCAGCTCCTGGTGCCAAGCCCTCCTTGACTGACAACCGCAGGAGTTATGCCTGTGGCAAGCCTGGCCATCTTAAGACACAGTGCCCTGAGCAGAAGCAGATGACATCACCTGGCCAGCAACTCTTCTTCAGTGCTGTTCATCCACAAGAAAGCTTGGGTAACCACCGTCAACTCGCAGCAAGTCACCGTGGGCAACCGGGTTGTAACTGGTTTCTGGGACACAGGAGCTGAAGTCACTCTGGTCCGACCAGAGGTGATAGAAAGAAGAGACATCATCCCTGGGAAGTTTTTTTACCCTCACCAGAGTTGGCGAGACCCGCTCACGAGTACACCGTGCCCATGTTTTTATTGATTGGGGTGCTGGGAGTGGAATGACAGAGGTGGGAGTCTTGGACGAGATCCTCATTGGCATTCTTTTGGGTGCTGATTTAGGTACCCTTATGTCATACTATACCTCTGCTGAGAGCACGCAGGATGCCCTCCTGTGATGCTGGCAGTGGTTAGCGCATGTCATGTCAGGGTCATGGGAAACCCTGGGAGGGCACACCATGGCGTCCACACGGTGGGCGGCAGGGTGTATCCTCCCCTCGCCCCTGAAACCCACCTGGTCTCTCACAAGAAGTGCAGACAGGTGGGACAAAGGAGACTGAGGGAATACTGTAATCAGAGGTCATTCAAGGAGCTCGGACAGCCTGGACACCCCCAGTCATCTTGGTTCGTGAAAGAAGTCAGACGACCAGGCTTCCGGGAGGCCTTACACTGCTGCATGTCTGCCCTGCGGTTGTGGTCTCCATGCCCAGAAACCATGAAGTGCCAGAGCAGCTGGCAGATGCCCGCTGTCTTACTATCATTGACCTGAGCAGGGGGTGTGGACCAACCCCTCTAACACAGAAGGCTCGGGATGAGTCAGCCTTCATCACCCCATGTGGCTTGTTTGCCTTGGTCGCAATGCTTCCTGGGGTTGAGAACGCACCAGTCACCTCTCCGGAGATCCAGACTGACCTACGGGGTGGGATGAAACCTTGGGAAGTGACCTGCTTGAGGGACCTGGAAGGGATTGGCCCTGTCTGGGTGGAGCACCTGGTGCTCCTGTCAGCAGTCCTGAACAACCTGGCAGGGCCCACTCTGACAGCTCCCCCTAATGACTGTCAGATGGGCATGTCAGCTGTTCGGTACTGGGAACAGCAGGGAGGAGAAAGCACCAGCGGTTAGGAACTGGGAAGGTTGAGGCTAGCATGGCCTGGCCTACTCCTCAAGCCAACATACTGGTTGTGTCATTCCTGGGTACAGCTGGCTACAATAGGATGTGGGAGTGCCACTATAGGGGCCCAGTTGAACCTGTGACTGACCGACCAACCCGAGCACCAACGGACATGGTATCCCTAATTACACAAGGGGAGAGGAAAGTGATCCTCAAAAGGGGTCCATACCTCAAGGGTAAGAGGTGGGAGACAGACTGCGGGGTACTCTAAAATATAAACTTTATTGAAAATTATGAAAAAACATCGTGAGGATGTATCCCCGTGCTACTATGGTCGCACACTGGAGAAAGGACTAGGTTGCTGCTGTGCCTAATATCTGACAATATATATGGTTATCTAAGAATGAGGATGGTACTGCGCAGCCTATACCAGTGTGTAAGTAAAAGAACCTTGCCCCTAGTGGTTCTAGGATGTATTGCCACACTATTTCACTGTTAGTAGTTAAATAGGTAAAAACGAAGTGTACAATGCACCTTGCTGATTATGCCTGGGCGATACTAGACAGGTGTATACATACTCATGATGATAAAACAAGCATATAATATATATATATAATAATACCGAGATAAAAAGTAGTAAATGCAAAATTCTATAAAATCTGAATGGCTGTGATATTGTGATAAGATAAATAAATTGTAGCAAGATAGTGAATAAAAATAAAAAAATATCAAGTGGAAAATAAAATATAGTCCTTTATAATAGAGTGGTAAAAGTGACAAATGAGT
>BLSH010022043.1:2277631-2291256 GCA_018402905.1 Glandirana rugosa
CATGTCATTACGAGTCCATGGGGCATGTCCACTATCTCGAGGGGGACCACCGTCACATGTCATTACGAGTCCACGGGGCATGTCCACTATCTCACTGCCACCAGGGGGAGCTCTATCACCTGTACGGGGTACCTGAGCATTACTGTACACTGCCACCAGGGGGAGCTCTATCACCTATGCAGGGCACCGGAGTATTACTGTACACTGCCACCAGGGAGAGCTCTATCACCTATGCGGGGCACCTGAGTATTACTGTACACTGCCACCAGGGAGAGCTCTATCACCTATGCGGGGCACCTGAGCATTCCTGTACACTGCCACCAGGGAGAGCTCTATCACCTATGCGGGGCACCTGAGCATTACTGTACACTGCCACCAGGGGGAGCTCTATCACCTATGCGGGGCACCTGACCATTACTGTGCACTGCCACCAGGGGGAGCTCTGTCACCTGTACGGGGTACCTGAGTATTACTGCACACTGCCACCAGGGGGAGCCCCGTCACCTGTGCGGGGTAAGAGCATTTTATTGTGTGCTGCCACTAGAGGGAGGACTTGCTTGTGCAGGGTATGTTTTATTTTGCAATGCCACCAGGGGGAGCGCACACCCCTATGCAGAGTATAGGTATGTGGCTGTCTAAAAACGACAGTATGCCCATGGTAGCCCAGCCCCCTCACAGTTAGAACACGCCTAGGTAACACAGTTAACCCCTAGATCTCCCTTTGCAGGTTAACCCCTTCACTGCCATTTTTTTTTTTTTTTTATCACTTCCCGTCCGGCCTATTGACAAATGACGGCCGGGCGGTGTGTTCGTTATCCTGACTGGATGTCATATGATGTGATCAGGATAACCCGCGATCATGTGCCCGTGGGGGTGCGCATCGCGGCGACCGGTGGTGCGGTGGTTCAGTCTGACCCACCGCATTACTGACCGAGGTAAAAGGCTTCCATCGAAAGCTTTTTACTGTGTGATCAACCGTGACCAATCACGGCTGATCACAGTGTAAATAGGTAGAGCCGTTTAATCGGCTTTTCCTCTGCTCAGGTCTGCAGACCTGTGCAGCAGTGGAGAGCCGATCGGCTGCTCTCCTGATGGGGGGGGGGGCTGCGCTGAACGTTTCAGTGCAGCCCCCCTCAGGATCACCCCACTGGACCACAGGGAGCCCCCCCCCGGGACAGCATAGGGGGGCCGCCCAGGACCACCAGGGAGCCCCCACTAGACCACCAGGTATGGGCAATATAGTGCACTGTAGGGATGGCACTGTGACCATATATGTCTGCCAGTGCCATCCTAACAGTGCTATATGCATCAGTGCCTAGTGCCGCCTATGAGTGTCTGTCAGTGCCACTTATCAGTGCCCGTCAGTGCATCTTTATCAGTGTAGCCACATCAGTGCCCGTCAGTGAAGGAGAAAATGTACTTGTCCAAAGTTTTGAGACAAATAATTTTTTGTTTTCAAAATTTTCGCTTTTTTTATTTTCTAGAGCAAAAAATAAAAACCGCAAGGGTGATCAAATACCACCAAAAGAAAGCTCTATTTGTGGGAACAAAATGATAAAAAATTTGTTTGGGTGCAGGGTTGCACGACTGCGCAATTCTCATTCAAAGTGCAACAGCACTGAAAGCTGAAAAGTGAAGTGTTCTAAGTGCCTGGATTAAATTGGTTAAATCATTGATTTGTATCCACCCTGCCCACCCCCTCTCCTGTGATAGTTTAACCCCTCCAGGTCCGCGCTATTGCCGAAATACGGCTCCAGCGCGGACCTGAAATGCCGGGAGGACGTCCATGGACGTCCTCCCACTGCGCATGCTCCCGCGCGCCCCCTGGAGGCGGCGCGCGCGTGCCCGCGGGTCGGGCGGACTCGATGTCCGCCCGAGACCCGCGATCACTTGCAGGAGCCTCAGAACGGGGAACCGCCGTTGTAAACACGGCGGTTCCCCGTTCTTTCACAGGGGACATGACAGATCTACTGATCCCTGTCACTGGGATCAGTTAGATCTGTTATGTCCCGACCAGCCATGCCCCCCCACAGTTAGAACACAGCCAGGGAACATATTTAACCCCTACACTGCCCCCCCAGGTTAACCCCTTCACTGCCAATGACATTTATACAGTAATCAGTGGACATTTAAATTTCTGATCGCTGAATAAATGTCATTGGTCCCAAAAAAGTGTCAAAATGTTCCGACATGTCCCCCCCAATATCGCATTGCCGCTAAAAATCGCAGATCGCCGCCATTACTAGTAAAAAAAAAAAAAAATAATAAAAACGCCATAAATCAATTCCCAGTTTGTAGACGCGATAACTTTTGCGCAAACCAATCAATATACGCCGATTGCGATTTTTTTTTTTCCCAAAAATATGTAGAAGAATATATGTCGGCCAAAACTGATGAATAATTTTTTTAATGGATTTGTACTTTAGCAAAAAGGAAAAAATATTGTTCTTTTTTGCAAAATTGTCGCTCATTTTTTGTTTATAGCGGCGATCAGAAATGACGCAGAGGGGATCAAATACCACCAAAAGAAAGCTCTATTTGTGGGAAAAAAAGGACGCAAATTTTATTTGGGTACAACATCGCACGACCGCGCAATTGTCATTCAAAATGCGACAGCACTGAAAGCCAAAAATTGGTCTGGGCAGGAGGGGGGTTTAAGTGCCCAGTAAGGAAGTGGTTAAGGGACAGAGTAGTGATTGACAGTCACTGCTGTTCACTTTGAGAAGAGAGCTGAGTGATCAGCAGCCATGTGATCCCTCAGTTCTTGGTCTTAGAACCAGCAGGGAACAGCTGCAACATCATAGAGGTGAGTACAGTGGGGGTTTGTCCACTTACAAAGAAATGAAGGTTCTATCATTTTTATCATATGTGCATTTTGATTGCAAATGATTGAGACCGAACATCAACCAAAAATCCAGAAAAAACACATGATACAAATGTTATAAATTTGAGTTGCAGTTCAGTGAGTAAAATATTTAATCCCCAAGTAAAGCATGATTTAGTACTTGGAGAAACCCTTGTTGACAAGCACAGGGGTAAGATGTTTCTTGTAGTTGGTTACCAGGTTTGCACACATCTCAGAGGGGATTTTGGTCCACTCTTCCTTACAGATCTTCTCTAAATCCTTAAGGTTTCTTGGCTGTTGCTTAGCAACTTGAAGTTTCAGCTCCCTCCATAAATTTTCTATAGCATTAAGGTCTGGAGACTGACTATGCCACTCCATGACCTTAATGTGCTTCTTCTTGAGCCACTCCTTTGTTGCCTTGGTATGTTTTGGGTCATTGTCATGCTGGAAGACCCATCCACGACCCATCTCAGTGTTCTGGCTGAGGGAAGAAGTTCTCCAAAATTTTACAATACATGGCCCGTCCATTGGCCCCTCATTGTGGCAAAGTCGGCTTGTACCATTTCAGCAGAGAAACCTCCCAAAAGCATAATGTTTCCTCCTCCATGGTAAACTGTAGGGATGGTGTTCTTAGGGTCATAGTCAGCATGTTTCTTCCCCCAAACACTGTGAGTCGAGTTAATGCCAAAGAGTTCAATTTTGGTCTCCTCTGACCACAGCACTTTCTCCCAATCCTTCTCTGAATCATTTAGATGTTCATTGGCAAACGTCAGACAGGCCTGTACATGTGCCCTCTTGAGGAAGGGGACCTGCAGGATCTCACTCCATGTTGGCGTATTGTGTCACCAAACGCTTGTTTGGAGACTGTGGTCCCAACTGCCTTGAGATCATTCACAAGCTCCTCCGGTGTATTTCTGGCCTGATCCCTCACTTTTCTAATGATCATTCTTATCCCATGAGGTGAAATCTTGCATGGAGCTTCAGACAGAGGGATTGATGGTTATTTTGTATTTCTTCCATTTTGCGAATAATCGCTCCAACAGTTGTCTCCTTCTCACCAAGCTTCCTGCTGATGGTCTTGTAGCCCATTCCAGCCTTGTGCAGGTCTACAATCTTGTCCCTGATGGCCTTTCACAGCTCTTTAGTCTTGCCCATGATGGTGAGGTTTGAATAGAAGATTCTGTGGAAAGGTGTCTTTTATGCACCTAACGAGTTGTTAGGAGCACCTTCATATATTGATAGGACTAACCTGTGTACCACATGAGCACATACTGTAGCCAGTCTGTGGGAAGCAGAATTATTGTTTGGTAGGGGATCAAATCCTTATTATACTCGCTGAACTGCAACTCAGTTTATAACATTTGTATCATGCTTTTCTGGACTTTTGGTTTATATTCTGTCTCCATCTACAATACACCTATGATAAAAATTATAGACCATTTATTTGTAAGTGGGCAAATCTATGAAATTTGCAGGGGATCAAATAATTTTCTATATACAGGCGGTCCCCTAGTTACAAACATCTGACTTACGAACTACTCCTACTTACAAACTGAGGGAGATAACAGGAAGTGAGCGGAAATCTTCCCATAGGAAGGGAAATTCACTTCTGTAAGAGTTATTATGGGAAAAAGGTATCTCCACTGATACTTTATCTCCAAGGTTTGTTTCCGCAACAACCCAAAAATTTCAAAATCAAATTATCATTGGGACAGGAAGTGAGGTGAAATCTTCTGAACAGAAACAGACAGCAAAACAAACATTACAGGGGTGTTACCCCTTCCCTATGTTGCCCAAAAAGCTTTTTTTTTTTTTTTTTTTGCTGGAGCCACACTTAAAAAATGTGCCTGTTCTGCGACTTACAAACAAATTCAACTTAAGAACAAACCTGCAGTCCCTATCTTGTTTGTAACCCAGGGGCCACCTGTGTGTGTATATATACTTATTATTATTATGTGTTTTTTGTGTGGGTGGTTTTTTTTTTTTTTATTTTATTATAAATCTAGTAACCCCAACTTCTACTTTTAATCACAAGCCGATGGGTGCAGCAGCCGTCAGCTTGTGCCCAGTTTCTGTCGCTGGCTCCTGGCTGTGAGGTGATAGTGATCCCCAATGTCTCCATAAAGATGACCTGTCGCCTGACAAATGCTATCACATGGGGGTTTATGTTAGGTTTATGATAGGCTTATGATAGTAGGAAGGTTAAATAAAATAGTTAAACAAAACAATCCACACACACAGGTACCTCACATGTGTGATGTGATCAGAGTAAGAGCAGTAATTCTAGTGCCAGAGGTCATAGTTAACTCTAAACTGATGAGCTGTAAAGGCTTTTAAAATGATGCCTATGGAAATTTGTGGGTAGGTTTTCACAATATCAAGGAGGCCTGCAATTTTTTAAGACTTTGTTGGTATCCATTTTCTATATTCATATTTTACAAAGAAAATTGGGTATAATGTGCGTTTGCACTAAAATTCATTTTATTATATTTTTTCCAGAAATTAGGCAAATATTAAACAGCCGTGCACACAACAATCTTTCTACTCTATATGTCCTCTGCTTTCAAACAATATATATTGTTCTGGGTGTGGGGGGGGGGTAGTTTAAGTAATTTTCTAGCCAAAAATGCAGATTTTTACATGTGTGCCAAAAATGAAAAATTGCCCTAATGCTGAAGTAGTTTAGGATTATGTAAATCCAAGAACATACATTTTACATTATATGTTGCATCTTACCAGTTCTTGGATGTTGTAGTTCCATTAGTTTTCTATTTTTTTCAGACTCAGAACATGCCCTGCAAGTGCAGAAAAATACCCGTTGGTCTAACTTCTGTGAACTACAAATCCCCTCTCTGCCATGGAGGAGATGCGGAGGGAGGAGGTGCAGCCCTATAGTGGTAACTCTGCTCCATAGTAGAGTGAATGTTGTTACCATAGGGCAGGAGTTGTGACTGACAGGCTCTCCAGGAGAAAACTAAGAGTGGGCGGAAATGAGTAAAGAGGGAAACCAATGCAGCCACCACATATGAGTCCAAAGGAGATAATATAATATTTTTGGTGTTGGGTTCAGATGGTTTTTTAATTTTTTTTTTAATTTAGAAGCTTAGAGTAGCTGTCAGTGGCTGGATAGGGAGCCGATGGTTGCATCACTGGAAGAGAGGTGAGTTTTTTTCTAAGGGCTGCAAGCTCAGACTGACACGTCTATCTTACACAGGTGGAGCTAGGGCAAGCAAGTCTATCAGCCTTAGTTCAGATATGGATGGTTGGTTGCTTCTGTTTCTGTAGCAAGTTATGATTGCCCAAATTTTAGCTGTTTCACTTTAGAGAGTTAGGCTCCATTTACACGGGACACCATTTCAACTTCCCCTGAATGTTTTATCTTGACCGCTAGAAACCGGCATCTGAAACGTCAGTTTAGTGGCGTTTTGCCACGTTTGTGTCTAGGAGCGTTTTTGAAGAAAACCTTTTTTTTTTTTTTTTTGGAAATGCGTGTAAACTAGACGCGAGTTACTGCGTTTAGCGGCGTTTTCAAATGCCTCTGAACTGGCGTCTGAACCAATTTTTTTACATTCCAAAAAAAGCCTCTAAACTCAACTGCCTGGAAACTACTTTAAATGACCCTGTGTAAATGTACTGATAAAATAACATGGAGAGTTCAGGGGCAGCTGAAAAAAAAAAAGCTCAAATGCCTCTAAACATCCGTTTACCAGCAGCAGTGTAAATCAGGCCTAAGCCTTGGTTCACACTGCAGCAATGCGGGAACCCTGCGAATCAACTGCGGGTTCCCGCATCGCTAGCCTCCCGGCGGCAGTTCACACTGCCCTATGCAAACTGAAGGGAGGTGTCAGTACATTGTTCACGACACCACCTTTTCAGTTCGCATATCGCAGTGTGATCTGCAAACTTGCACAGGAATCGGATTGCATGATCTGAAGTACCATGCGATCCGATTCTGACCCTGCAAACAGGGTCCTGTACGAGTTTGACCCGATTGCGATGCGATCTCAGCTATACTATCTATATGGCTGAGATCGCATCGCGGAGAGATCGCATGTGACTCACACTGCAGTGCAGTGCGAATCGCATCAGATCAGTGAAAACCGAGGCACAAATTAGGGTTATTTTTTTATTTTTTTTTCTACAGAAAAGACAGCTGAAAAGTATTTACACATGGAACGCCTTGAGTTTTTACAGATTGGTACTGTAGCTGCCCACATGCAGGAGAAGCTTGTAGTTTTCCAGGCTCTCAGTCATGGCTTGGAACATGACAATAGCAGAACACTTGCGGAATGCATGGCTCTTTGGAAGGTGCAGTAGGAAGCTAACTTGTTATGCTGAGCAGTAGCTGTGGATGTCTGGGGTCAATATCCGGCCTGCTTTGTATGGCCAGCCTTTCTTTTATTTGGTTGAGGGTGTCTCATTTGTTTAGTAGGGGAATGCTAGAACCTCTGTTGGCTTTTTATTTTTGTCTGTTTTCCTGTTGCAGATTTAATCCTCACATCCTGTTTGGTAAAACGTTGTCCCCAGAACAGAAATTGTTCCCTAAATAGCATTAACCCCTAATGGGGCATCTAACCTTTGCCAATTCTAGTCATAATAACCAGTTTAGGGCAGAGGTACACTTAAATAGAAGTAAAGGGAGCAATACATATAGCAAAATAAGGCAATGAGATCTATGTTGTCTTGTTTTGGTCAAATGTGATTGAGATTGTGCCAGATCTATAAAATGCTTGAGGCTGGGTGTGTCTCCACCCAATCTGTAGTGATCCCAGCCTCTGTACACTCAAGCTTTCAGTGCTTATATATTGTTTAGATTTTCAGGGACTTTGTGAGTTCCAAGTCCATATCGTTGATTAATTTTTAAACTTGAATACTTTGGTATTTGCAGTGTGTTTTGTGTTTATCTAAAAGTTGGTAAGCCTTTTACAATTTTTTATTGAGGTTTGTCTAGTGACAACTTCCACTATCACCTTTCCCCTTAATTGGTTTGAGGCTTCAATTCCCATTGTTATATCCCTGCTTAGCTGGATGACAGATTGACCAAAGGCACGTGTGGATGTTCAGATACACTGTCAGTTGTTTTCTCCCAAGACTGCAGTAAATGCTGTTTCTTATACTGTACTTATTGAAAGTGTTCTTTCCATTAATACATTTAAATGCTCAATTTAATGACCGCTTTTCTTTTTTTTTTTCTTAGATCAAGTATACACTAATTGATGAGCAAGACATCCCTCTTGTAGACAACTATTCATTTGAAGTAAGTATTTTCAAGACATTTAAATCGGTCCACCCCAACAATTTTTCCAGTGTTTGGTAGATGCTGACATGATGTTCAACCTAATATTCAAGGAATCTGGTGAGATCGCTGCACCTTTCCCATCTCGTCTCGCCTACTGAAGCTAGTTTGAGGAGCTCCCACTATTGTTACTGAAATATTAACTTGAATACGATGTAGTATGTGAAATAGCAACCCAAATTGTAGATGAAGCAATACTCCCAAAATGTACAGGTACAGTGTTGGCAGCTATAGCATTGGAATCTTGTTGGTGGAGTCCCCAATAGACCTTTTAACCAGTTGGAAGACCAGCATCATACTCACTGTAAGCATCATCCTGGTATTTTCTTTAGCTGTAAAAGCAATCCTAGCGGCTAATTAGCTGCTGGATTGCTATTACAAGCAGCGGTATGGGGACGTCCTCTTTGGCTCCCTTGTCCAACCAGCGTTTCCGCCGGCTGACCATAGAGCTGAACCTGGAACAGATGCAATCATCTCTATGGTATAGGAAACCGGAAGCAATGGCACATGTTTCCCGTTTGTAAACAAACCTTTTGTGGTTTGAAAAAAGCATTGGATCATACCGATCTTGGTATGATCTGTAGTCTTAATAGACTCAAAATCTCACAGTAACGGGTACCTGTCACTGCCTATTGTTATCACAGAGGCTATTTATATTTCCTGTGATAGCAATAAAAGTGAGTAAAAAGAGAAAAACAATTGAAAGGGGTGGGGTAATCCCCCCCCCCCCCTTGCACTCAAATGCAAACGCTTGCATTGGTCTATCTCTCTCACACACACGCAAACAGCAATCGCACCACATCACCGCGAACGTCAGATCATGGGCAGTAATTTGAGAACCAGACCTCCTGTGGTAGCCTGTAAAGGCTTTTAAAGCATTGCCTATGGGTCATAACATTTACGTAGTTTTTCACCGTTGCACGGGGGTATCTATTGACTCGGTGTAACATCTCCTATATCTTAGCAAACAATTGAGTATTGTGTTTGTGTGCAGTAAAATTTTTAAAGTGTTTTTTTTTGTTCCTGAGATTTTATTCTGTAGAGCGGGTATAAGCAATTAGTGGACCTCCAGCTGTTTCAAAACTACAAGTCACATCATGCCTCTGCCTCTGGGTGTCATGCTTGTGGCTGTCAGTCTTGCTATGCCTCATGGGACTTGTAGTTCTGCAACATCTGGAGGTCCACTAATTGCATATCCCTGCTCTAGAGCCTCTGTTTTAAAAAAAGATACATTTTGTAGGTTGTCTAGCAAAAAATACATTTTTACATGTAAACAAAGTGTCAGAAAAGGCCTGGTCTTCAAGTGCTTAAAATCACGCAGGTAATGCATTTCCAAAAAAAAGATTTCTGATATTTGTTCTCTTCTAGAGGTATGGTTGCCACAGGTATCCAAGTGTGTTGGATGCTATTTCCCTTTTCTATGGTGGTGATTCACCAGCTTAGCCGCTTATCGCTTCTAGTGATGTTCCAGAGGAACATGGCATATGACATGCCTGGAAGTGTTTTGATATTAGTAGTGACAGTAGTACTGCAGGATTGGACTTGCTGGTCACTGGTCTTCACTCTAGTCTGCATGCTTAAATTATCTATTTTAGCACGTAGGCTCTCGTCCGAAGTGTAGCGGTAGTGAGGGTTGGCACTTTGCATTCAGCGGAAAGTACTGTTTACTTTTTCCCCCAATTTTATTGAAATGTAAAAATGACATTTTTATGAATTTATGCTCTGCAACGCAGTTGTGGGGCAGGGAATTCTTGTGGTCTGTTGCATAAGAATGCAGCCTTTTTGCATGTTTGAGCAGTGCACTGCAAGCTACTGGTGATTTGGAGTGAATAGGACAAATGGAAAACCATTTTTCCCTTAATGTGATCTGTATTGATCAGCTGCATAAAAAACACAGGCTGATGTATACTGTAAAACTTGTCTGATTGTGGGGGAAAAAAAATCTTAAAGGGACCCTTTCACTACATTAAAATAAATGCAAGCATACTGCAAGGCAGTCAAGCAGGTGGCATGTCTCTCTGGCGGTTCTGTGGATACTGCTGCTATTCAAAACTTCATGTGTATTGGATAGCATATGACTGCCCCCTGTGGTTTAAAAAGGGATCTTGCTATGGTAATGGATGAACAAGGGAGGTGGGGGTAACGGTTTCCTATGAAAGTGTGACAGCAGTTCTTCTGCAGGTTAGGTGCTTTCTTTCTGTTGAGCCAGATGGCTGTCTCTTTTACTAACCAGTTGAATTGGTGGCTAACTTGGACCCTTCTGTTTCAGGCTCGAATGGAAGTGGATGCTGATGGCAATGGGGCTAAAATTTATGCCTATGCATTTGACAAATACAAAGGAAGGGGTTCTGGGTGTCCGCTTCACGAGTTGCTATGGTATGTATTAAAAAAATAATAATAAATGTAGATGGTGTAATTAACAAATTAAGATTCATTTTATGCATGTGAACACTGCTTTAACTTTTGCTCATAGCATTAGCTAGTTGGCAGAAAAATACTGCCCAAAAAAAAAAAAAATCTACCTAACTTGGTTTACTGCTAGTGTCAGTTTCTGTGTAGAGACTTTATGGAAAAGGCCGCACTGGTTGGCACAGAACACCACTCTGCTTAGAGGGAACATAGTGTGTTACAATCCTGAACATTTCTGAAGGGGGCTGAGGGGATCAAGAAAATCATATGCTATAGAAATATTATTCTGTGGAGAAAAAACCCCAGCAAATCCAGTTACGTGATGCAAATGCAAATAAGCTTTATTACCCCTTATACTGAGCAGATTGAGGGATATAGTGTTGTATGCAAAGCCAAAACCTATAAATTCACTGTGTTTAATAAAAGCCTTTGCAGGCTCAGTTGATTACCTAGTAAAGAAGTGGTGGCACCATTAATGAACTGTACATAGTCTATGCAACGAGAAGAGCTTTGGGAGGAGGTACCAAACAGGCCCCACCCACTACAGACTGCCTGCTGAAAACTACAAGAGAGGGTGGATACAAGACCTGTCACTCTGCACAATGAGTCGGAACAGCAATGACCAGCCTTAATATAGTAGAGTCCTATCCCTGCAAGCAACCTATATTTGCTGCTACTAGATGGAACAGGTTGAAAAGTTGGTAGGGTTTTTTTTTTTTTTTTGTTCAAAGGCAATGAGCCAAGCAGACAAACCAGGTCCATGCATTGGTATTTTATATGTGTATGTAGTATCTGGTAATCCGATTACTGGTGCCTGAATTGTGTTTTGTGATTCATTATACAGTATATGCAAAATGTTTGGTTGCTTTAAAGGGTAAGTTCACCTTTACAGAAAGTCTGTAAGGTGAACTTACACTGGACCACCGCCCCATTTCCCTCCCGGTCCCACTCTACCAGAGTCCTGCGATCCCCTGCTGTCAGGCACTGGGATTGCGCTTTACTGGTCCGGGAAATTTGAAATCCTCCTGGCTTTCTCACTGCTTCAGTGCTGACAGGATGAGCTAGGCCATGTGACGGTGCTGACATATTTTAGAATGCCTCCTATCCGTACATGCTCAGCGGTATGGATAGGTGATTAAGCTGCAGGGATTTCAAATCCCCAAACCGGTGAAGCGGCGTCCTGGTGTCTGACAGCGGAGGATCGCGGGACTCTGGTACTGCGGGACCTGGGGGGAGGGGTCCAGTGTAAGTTCACCTTACAGATTTTCTTTTAAGGTGAACTTACACTTAAAATCAATTATTAAAAACATATAGTAAACCCCTGAAAAGAAGAAATACACAAAGCACATCAAGACTACAGTAAAATCTTTTATTTAGACAATATTTGCCCATCTAGGGGTTGAACTGGCAGTAGGAGACACCTTACTTTGATTTGTATTGAAATGTATCTGTGAGCAAATCCTACAAAGATAGAAAGCCGGAAAGGGAAGTGTTGTACTTGGCTTTTCCAGTAATAAAGGTTCTGGTGATTTTTACATAGCATTTAAAACTGAATTCCGAGCACAAAAACTTTCATTCAGATATTTTTGTCAGTCTCAAATGATCTAAATCCAATTTGTCGTCACCAAGTGCCTTTTACAATGCCAGATATTACCCTTTAAAAGTAGCAGTGACATTGTCCTGTACAAAACCTGTGCAGAGAGAAGAGTTGTAAGAGGGGCTTAGCAGGCTCAACTCGCTACAAGCTGCCTACAGAAAACTATGGGAGGCCGAGACGAGACCAGTCACCCTGACCATGGAGAGAAAGCAGCAGTGACTGGTCTCATTGGAAACTCCTGCACAGAGGTAAAGTTTCAGGCTGGATTACTGCACAGACCAGGAAGAAATAAAGCACATCAAGATTCAATACACATGACAGATGGGAAGCCGGGTTAAATGGCACCCTTTTCAAAATAACCAAAAACCCCCACTTAAAATGGGGTAGTGTCTACATTCCCTAAACTTCTCAGTTTTTCCTAATCTTTAAATTTTCTGCAACTTTTTTTTCCTTTTTTATTTTTTTTTTTTTTTTTTTTTTTAAGTTTTGTATAGCAGAAGACTGACCTATGTCTGTAACACTGTTTTCCAGGCAACGGCACAAAGGCGGCATTGCTGCAGGTTTCCAGGTGTTACATTTAAATGGCATTACGGTTGATAACAGATTGGACAATCTACAAGTGGTTCCTCGGGGCTGGAAACCTGCGATAGAGGAGGTATCCAGCAAGCAAAGGTAAAGAAAAGACAATAACCTGTACCTTCTCGTCTATCTGTTTAGGGTTGACTTTATTTTACAAAGACCTTTGTCTTGTATCCCCACTTGTATGATAAACTATAGCAATCTGAGAATTTTATATTTTAGCAGTCTGACTGCATTAGAATCCATTTTTAAATAGAACTAAAGGCACAACTTTATTTTTAGTTTTGTATAGAGTGGAGAGGGATAAGAACCCCTGTCGGTTTTTTATTGCTGTCTGTGTCCCCATTGGGGGATGTACCATGATCATTGAAAGTGAAAAAAAAATCCCAAATTTTGTGTTGTCCCCAGAACAGTAATAAAGGGGCAATCTACCAATGGAGACGCTGGTTCTGGTTCCCTAGGGGTCCCCAAGGAATTCCCTATATTTTCAGGGGATTCCTCTCACTCCCTGTTTGGCTATGGGACAGGAAGTGAAGAGAAATCTCTGCAATGGGACACAGATGATGGAAAAAAAAAATCTGACAGGGGTTCCCGTGCTCTATCTAAAATGGTGGGAAAAAAGTTTTGCCTGTAGTTCTACTTTAACCACTTCAGCCCCGGAAGGATTTCCCAGTTTAGGACCACTTTTTGTGATTCGGCACTGCAACGCTTTAACTGACAATTGTGCAGTCGTGCAACGTTGTACCCAAACTAAATTTGCATCCTTTTTTTTTTTTTTCCCACAAATATAGCTTTCTTTTGGTGTTATTTGATCACCTCTCCGTCATTTCTGATCACCGCTATAAGCAAAAACGACAGTTTTGCAAAAAAAATCTCTTTGCTAAAATACATATCCAAAA
>BLSH010022043.1:2322548-2341234 GCA_018402905.1 Glandirana rugosa
TACTTCCTTCCTGTTATAGGAGTAAGTTTACTTTTCTTCTCTGGTGGAAGCCTTCCTTTCTTCCGCCTTCAGCGTTGTGGCGGAACAGTAATACTTCTCAGTTCATGCTCCTGAACGTCCTGTTCCGTCGGTAAAGACTGTGGGCAGCGCGCCTACACTGTCGGTGATTCTTCCGTTGGAAGACGCTGTTTTCCCTGTTCCCTTACAGGGATTAGAAGAGTGGCCAGATTTCGGCCTTAGCGGTCCTTTTTCAGAGACCTTTTGGCTTCCCATTCGCTGATCCGCACATTTGTACAGGGTGTACGTCATGTGGCTCCCCAGTTTCGGCCGCCGTGGGATTTGAATCTGGTGCTCTCTGTTTTACAGAAACCACCATATGAGAAGATTAGGGACATTCCCTTGTCCCTTTTGTCGCAGAAGGTTGCCTTCTTAGTGGCTGTCACATCCGCGCGACGGGTGTCAGAAATGGCTGCCTTGTCCTGCAAGTCCTCGTACTTGACTCTTCATAATGACAAGGCGGTGTTGCGACTTCCGCCTTCTTTCCTTCCGAAGGTGGTCTCTTCTTTTCATTTGAATGAGGATATTGTCCTTCCTTCATTATGTCCTCACCCAAAACATCCTAAGGAATTTGAGTTACACTTTGGATGTGGTGAGGGCCCTGCGGGTTTATTTGAGTGCTACAGCTTCTTTTCGGAAGTCTGACTCGTTGTTTGTGTTACCCGGGGGCTCCAAAAAGGGTTCGGCAGCCTCATTGGTTACCATTTCCCATTGGATTAGACAGACCGTGACCCATGCGTATGAGCTTCGGGGCAAGGTTCCCCCTTTTCCGGTCACTGCTCATTCCACCAGGTCGGTCAGTACCTCCTGGGCGTTCAGGCACCAGGCTTCGGTGTCTCAGGTGTGCAAAGCGGCCACTTGGGCCTCAGTGCACACGTTTACTAAGTTTTACAAGCTTGATGTGTCGGCATCTGCGGATGCTGCTTTTGGCCGCAAAGTTTTGCGAGCAGCGGTGTGAGTGCGTCTGGCGCTCCCTGTGAGGGTTCTGTTGGGTACAGTTGTTGTTTGCCCACCTCTCTAGTTTTTTGGCACTGCTTTGGGACGTCCCCACTTGTCATTTAAGAAGAGCTGCATCTGTCAGTGAACGTAAGAGAAAAAGGGATTTTATTATAACTTAACGTAAAATCCTTACGTTGGGGGGGGCGTGCATTATGTATGAGCTACAGAGACATCTGACACAGTTCGAATAGATCTTCTTCATGGATGCTCTTATGTAGCTAAAGGGATGTTCACGCTGTGTGTGATAAGAAGAGCCACAAGTAGATACGATAAAAGCAAGTAAAGATACATAGCTGTTTCTCAATAGACACCACAGAGTGTGGTGTGGGCACGGGCGGACCATAGGTGTCTGGATTGCCTCATGTGCTATGTAAGACTTGATATTCATTCATTGCCATTATGCCACAACATACTACCAGCTAGCAGTCATCTCAGCATTGGTTTGCTCATAGCGGCTCAGTACTTGCTTGATTGCATCTACAATCCGTTGGACCTTTTTTGTGAGTAACCCTATGGCTCAGTTTGGTGTTTATTAGTATGCTTACTTTTTGTACCCATGTCTTGATTAGTAATGCTTTACTTTTGTTTAGACCAGTGTTTTTCAACTCCAGTCCTCAAGGCACACCAACAGGTCATGTTTTCAGGATTTCCCTCAAATGAAACAGCTGTGGTAATTACTAAGGCAGTGAAACTGATCAAATCACCTGTGCAAACTCATGGAAATACTGAAAATGTGATCTGTTGGTGTGCCTTGAAGACTGGAGTTGAAAAACACTGGTCTAGACCAGTGGTTGCTTGCCTTTAGATTGTACACTTGGAGCTGAGATCAGCCACCAATTGTTACCTGCACTATGGATACAATGGGTTAATGAGCTGCTGGTATAACAGGAAAACCTTAGTACATATTATAATTAAAACCGCGCTCATAAATAGACATATAAATGTAAAAATTTTTCATAAATGAAATATCAGTCCACAAAGTGCTAAACAAATTGAATGTTGCAGATTAGGCACTGCCACTGGGGCACCCGTTGGTAAAATGCAATCCCAGAGATTGTGTGGCAAACCCTCCACCAGGCACTTCTAACACCCCGCACTTACCGGAACGTAGTGACCCCCATCACCGTGGTCAAACGCGCATATCAGGAGCCATCCACACGATATCCACCTCTTGCCATACACTTATGCATCCAAAAGCCCTCACCACCGATGCTATAGTGGGGTTGCCAATGCAAAAAAGGAAAAGAAGGGGATGCTCCAATCATGAAGTAGTCAAAAAACTGGTTTATTATAAAAATCCATAGACAAACACTCCTTAGAGAGATAAAACAATCCAAATAGTAAAAACAGTCAGCTTGTGAGCTGAATAAGTATGACGTCAGCGTGCTGTTGACGAAACGTCGCATCAGGTGGCAGATGAGTGGCACGCGTCATTTCCGCTCTAAGGGAACGCAGGTGGACCGCAATTGGCATCCCTTGCTCACGAGCTGACTGTTTTTACTATTTGGATTGTTTTATCTCTCTAAGGACTGTTTGTCTATGGCCAAGTAAGCCCCACAATCTTTTTGATCATTATTCTTATATGCTAATATGGCTACTTACAAATAATATATCAAAATAAATATTGCAATATACTTTATGTGCATAATATGTATATTTTAATTGTAGTCTATCAGGACAAGGTCCAGAGGAAGCTCAAAGGCCAAACTTCTCGATCTTCTTTGACTATTGCATGTATACAGTTTCTGATACTATGTATTGCATTACATCCTGATGCAATTTCATTGTATATCCTGTATACTGTCTACGCCCCTGTTGATACTCCTTTGTATGAGTACCCACATATTTTATGCACTCAGTCCTCACTAGACAATTTTAAGACTTGTATAAATAAAGATTATTTCATTTTATTATACTCTCTTAGTCTTGTGTGTCCCCAGGGGTGAAGGGGTCCTTGTCCCCAGGGGTGATGAGGTCCCTGTCCCCAGGTGAGAAGGGGTCTCTGTCCCCAGGGGTGATGGGGTCCCTATTAGGGCCCCCCCCCCCCCCATTGTAGTGTTTTATGTACCCCATAGCAGTGTCCTCTATCCCCCTTCACATCACTCCCAAAGTGTCCTCTGCCCCTCTCCCCCCATAGCAAGTTTCCTGTGCCCCCAAAGCAGTGCCCTCTGTCCCCTGCACCCCCCATCACTGCAGTGTCCTCTATACCCCCACAGTGTCCTCTGTACTCCCATAGCGTCCTCAGTCCCCCCTCCACCACACACACACACACACACACACACACTCTCTCTCTCCTGCCTTACACAGGTGTACAGCGAGCAGAGATCGTAATCACACAAGCTGGATAGGGGTGAGTTAACTTTTCACATTAACAGGCTGGTGATTGGTTGCTAGGATCGCCTAACAACCAATCACCTGCTCTGTAATGTAAAAAGTTAACTCCAGCGGTTCCCACCCCCCACAGCTCGCCGCTTTCCAATGAAGAGGACAGCAGCGTACATGTCCGTGGGCCTGGTGCCCATGAATTAATCACAAGAAAGAAACCAAGTCCTCAGTGCATATAGTTATTTCTGGAGCATCCCACCTCTACCCTAACCCTATCCAAGTTCTATAATAAAGTTCTAAAATTAAATAAAAATAACATCCCTAGACTGGTATTTGATGAAACAAGCAAATGTGTGTGGGGCTGAAGTTTGGGAATCCTGGGCAAATACCTGTGGCTCCTACGGGGATACCACTACATATACAGTATCTCACAAAAGTGAGTACACCCCTCACATTTTAGTAAATATTATATTCTATCTTTTCATTTGACAACACTGAAGAAATGACACTTTGCTACAATGTAAATTAGTGAGTGTACAGCTTGTATAACAGTGTAAATTTCCTGTCCCCTCAAAATAATTCAACACACAGCCATTAATGTCTAAACCGCTGGCAACAAAAGTGAGTACACCCCTAAGTGAAAATGTCCAAATTGGGCCCAATTAGCCATTTTACCTCCCCGGTGTCATGTGACTCCTTAGTGTTACAAGGTCTCATATACATATAGGGGTGGCGGGCCGGGTGAGGGTTGCCGACCCCTGATTTAGATGCTCATTGGCAAATGTCAGACGGGCCTGTGCATCTGCCTGCTTTAGGAGGGGGACCTTGTGGGCGCTGCAGGATTTCAATCCATGGCGCTGTATTGTGTTACCGATGGTTTGTTTGGTGACAGTGGTCCCAACCGCCTTGAGATCATTTACAAGCTCCTCCTGTGTAGTTCTGGGCTGATCCCTCACTTTTCTCATGATCACCCTTATCCCACGAGGTGAAATCTTGAATGGAGTGCAGACCAAGGGCTATTGATGGTTATTTGTAATTCTTCCATTTAGCGAATAATCGCTCCAACAGTTGTCTCCTTCTCGCCAAGCTTCCTGCTGATGGTCTTGTAGCCCATTCCAGCCTTGTGCAGGCCTACAATCTTGTCCCTGATGTCCTTTCACAGCTCTTTGGTCTTGCCCATGATGGTGAGGTTTGAATAGAAGAGACTCTGTGGACAGGTGTCTTATACACATAACGAGATGTCATTCGGAGCACCTTCATATATTGACAGAACTTATCTGTGTACCATGAGCACATACTCTAGCCAGTCTGTGGGAGGCAGAATTATTGTTGGTTGGTAGGGGGATCAAATACTTATTTTACTCACAGAACTGCAAATCAATTTATAACATTTCTATCATCTGTTTTTTTTCTGGATTTTTGGTTGATATTCTGTCTCTATCATTTAAAATACACCTATGATAAAAATGATAGACCCTTCATTTCTTTGTAAGTGGGCAAACCTACGAAATCTGCAGGGGATCAAATAATTATTTTCCCCACTGTTTTGGTGATTTGTTAATACTTTCAATAAAATCGATGCCTGCCGCAGCCTGATGCCTGATCTCTGCTGATGGCCGCAGCCTAGATGGGGTGCATGCCGGTGGACCAGCGCGCGCGGGGGGGGGGGGGGGTTGTTTGCAGCTTAGTAAATCTGGGACAGTTGGCAGGTATGGTAAAATGCAAGTTTATCATTGGACCCCCATGCACCTGGGGGCCCAATTTTCATTTCTACTAAATAAGTTTCTTTCCACTAAACACAGGAGTGCCAGTGTAAATGAAGTAAAGCTGGTAATTTACTATATGTATTTCAACCGGTTCCTGATGAACAGACCAAATTTGCTTAGTGGGTGGCCCTGCTGGCTTCCTCCTGTCTAACATTTGCAATTAAAGGAGCCGAGCTGAAAAGTATCAGCTGAACAGTGGTTGCATCCAATCAGTCCAATAGGACTACATAAGGGCCCTTTCACACTGATGCATTCTTGCTGTGTTTTTACCTTGATAAAATGCAATAAAAATATTTTCATTTAAATCCTACGGGACTCTGCACAGCACTGCGCTGTGGGTAAGGTGCACTTTAATCCTGCATGCTGCATGCAAAACCGCACCAAAAATGCAGCACCCCATTAAAATGAGAGGAAAACATGGCAAAAATGCATCAAAACGACGGTTGCATTTTGGTGCATTTTTTGTGTCACAGGTGCATGCCTGTGGACAGTGCCACTCGCCCCCTACACGTGAATGCGCTCATCAATGCCCTGAACCAGGCAGGGACTGCGGTCATGTAAGAATCAGACATTAAGACAGTTCTCCGACTTCCTCAGACTCCTCACTCCTCAGACTTCTCACAAAGTTTCTCTGTGAAGTGTCTTTGCCCCATGACACTACACATCTATCTTGATGTATGTGCAGTATGTTGCATTTAGGAGGGGCACTGCTGAGCCCGTGCCTTCTCCACCAGTCCAGAGTACTTCTGCACATCACTCCCAGTGACAGAATGGGGTCCCGTCATGCACTCGTTAACTGAGAGACTCTGTGATGTTGGTTCGGTCCTTGTTGCTACGGGAGACTGACTGCTGGGGAGGGAGTCAGAACACCGACCCCCTCGCTACTGGAGGACCTGTCACCTACCCAGGTACCACTCTTTACGACTGGCTGCGATGTACACTGTGCTAGTTCTTGGTTACCTGTGGCAACTGTATTACGTCTCCTGCTATGCTTGCCAAGTAGACCTTTTTATAGTAGCTTTGCTTCATACCTGACCCTAGTTCATTTGATACATCAGGAACCATCATGCACCCATTTAACGTCAGACCAGGCTTAGATCAGTTGATGCAACAACATTAAAAGGCCCCTATCTACCTCTAATTGGTTGCCCAGGCATACCTCCAAAAGGAAGTAAGTCCATTTTAAGCATTTTCCAAGTCCTGGTTGATCTACTGACTCCAGGTGCCTCTGATGGACTGCAAGGCACAGCATGTATGGCTCAGAGCAGCTTCCCCGGACCTCAGCCTTCCCCTTTTTTATATCACAGATGGGCAGGCTGGATCCAAAAAGCCCAGGAACAACAGCAAGCACATTACCTCTTTCCCCCCAGCCTGGCCCAGCCACTAACTGAACTAACATTTCTGTAGGCAACCTGCCTACATGGCAACCAGAATACGCACTGGAAATGCACAAGAAACGCATGTACATTTTCAAAGGAGCAGTGTGAAAGCACCTTAACCACTTAAGGACCGGAAGGATTTCCAGCTTTAGGACCGGAGCCCTTTTTGCGATTCGGCGCTTTAACTGACAATTGCGCGGTCGTGCGGCGTTGTACCCAAACGAAATTGGCGTCCTTTTTTTCCCACAAATAGAGCTTTCTTTTGGTGGTATTTGATCACCTCTGCGTCATTTCTGATCGCCGCTATAAAAAGAAGAGCGACAATTTTGCAAAAAAACCCAAATTTCTTACTTTTTGCTAAAATACAAATCCAAAAAAAAAATATAAAAAAACATTTTTTTCACCGTTTTTGGCCGATTTATATTCTTCATCATATTTGCGATAAAAAAATCGCAATCGGCGTTTATTGATTGGTTTGCGCAAAAGTGGTCGCGTTTACGGATGATGAGAATTCATTTTTGGGGTTTTTATTTTTTTTTTATTTTTTACTAAAAATGGCGGCGATCTGCGATTTTTAGCGGTACTGCGATATTGCGGCGGACATGTCGGACCATTTTGACACTTTTTTGGGACCATTGGCATTTATACAGCGATCAGTGCTATAAAAATGCACTGATTACTGTGTAAATGCCATTGGCAGTGAAGGGGTTAACCTGCAGGGGGCGCTCTAAGGGTTAACTGTGTTCCCTGGGCGTGTTCTTACTGTAGGGGGGCTGCCCTAGCTGGGGAAGGGAAGTGGTCACAGCCTTCGTGTACAGGAAGGCTGTGATCACTTCCCTTCCCCCTCACACAGAGCGGAGGTCCGTGTTTACTTACACGGACCTCCGTTCTTTCGCTCCGGGGGGGGCATCGCGGGTGGCCGGCGGCAATCGAAGCCGCCGCACCCGCTCCCTGGCCCCCCCCCCCCGAACACAGTGAGCGCGCGTTTTGCGTTACAGAGCCACTTTGCCGCCGTCAATCTCCGATCGGCGGTCGGCAAGTGGTTAAGCAGGAGTTCCAGCAGGGTTACCATCTCATCCCTTTAAACCTGAACACATATGAATTACACAGGTTCTGTGGCTGATTAACCACTTCATCCCCGGAGCCCTTTTTTTACATTTGTTGTTTACAAGTTAAAATCAGTTTTTTTTTGGCTCGAAAATTACTTAGAACCCCCAAACATTATATATTTTTTTCATACACCCTAGAGAATAAAATGGCGATCGTTGCAATACTTTTTGTCACACGGTATTTGCGCAGTGGTCTTTCAAGCGCAATTATTTTGGAAAAAATTCACTTTTTTCAGTTAAAAAATAAGACAGTAAATTTAACCCAATTTTTTGTATATTGTGAAAGAGAATGTTACGCCAAATAAATAGATACCATACATGTTATGGTTGAAAATTGCGCACACTTGCGGAATGGCGACAAACTCTGGTACTTAAAAATCTCCATAGGCGACGCTTTAACATTTTTTAACGGTTACCAGGTTAGAGGTGCAGAGGAGGTCTTTTGCTAGAATTATTGCTCTCACTCTGACGATACCTCACGTGTGGTTTGAACACAGTTTTTACATATGTGGGTGGGACTTACGTATGTGTTTTTTTGCTGCGCGAGCTCGCGGGGATGGTGGCGCTTTAAAAAAAGTTTACATTTTTTTTTTAACACTGTTCCTTTAAAAAAAAAAAAAAAAAATCTGATCTGTAAACATCCCTTGTGGTAGTAATATATGGACCCCCCATCCCTCCTTTACACTTCACAGTATTAGGATCAACAAAAACAGCGAATCTGAATACTATAATTTTTTGAAAACTGGCGCTGTTAGTCGCCGAGTAAACCGGAAGTGAATTGCGACGACGCTTCCAGAAATGTACGAAGGAGTCCCGATCAAAGCCGATTCCAGCTTCCACAGGGACTCCACACAGCCAGTGGACGTGCCGGATCTGAGCTCCGGTCTCCCAGTGGGATGGGAGGCTGGAGAAGAGCGGTGGACGGTGGCGGGAGGGGTATGGCCCCTCCCGCTCCCTGGGATAACGACCAAGCAGCTCCCGAGCTGGATTGGCCATTATCCACAGATAGCCGGCCGCCTGCTCTAAAAAACAGTACTGGGGTATAGCCTGTAGCTGCAGACTATAACCCAATACCTCCACTTAAAGCTGCCGCTGTTTATGTGTTCGGGTTCAAAGGGATGAGGCGGCAACCCTAAGTACCAGCCTGTACAAAAAAATGAAAAGTCAGCAGCTACAAATACTGCGAGTCGCACTGCGCTTTCTGAATGGTCCCGCTGTCTTCTGGGACTTGCCTGTCTCCCAGAAGGCAGCAAGGGGAAGGAGGAGGGGCTGGAAAATTCGTAGATCGCCGCACACTGATTGCAGCGATCTTACCCAGGAAGTGGGAGTGGGTACCTGGTTTTGACAGGTATTTGCCCCCTCCCCTCCTCCGAGAAAGGTGCCAAATGTGGCAGCGGAGGGGGGAGCAAACAAGCGGAACTTCCCCTTTTTGGTGGCGCTCCGCTTTAACATCTCCAACTGTTCTCCATAATAAGGAGAAGGTGTTTTGTAGTCCACAGACACAGCAGGGAACAATGGTAGCTCATATGATCAGCTCACAAGATTTCTAGCTGGATGAACAGCTATTTTATTTTTGCACTTGTCTAATAGAATAATGAAACACTTAAGCCTCGTACACACAGGACGACGATCGTATACAACAGGTCGTACTAACAACCGTTGTATGTGAAATCGATGGTTCATACGCGCTTTTAGAACAGCCGTCATACGACGGTCGTACAACGGGAGTTGTATGAGCAAACTAGAAAACTTGGTCGTACCAACAAGCGCTCATACGACCGTTGTATCGTGTGTACAGAGAAGTTGGTACAACAAGTTGTATTGTGCAAAACACGCATGCTCAGAAGTCAGGAACGGCCGGACGCTAATTACATGCACCTGAGCGTTCTTTCTTTGGTCGTACGATCGTGTAGTGCAGTCAGTATGCTACATACAACAGCCAACATACGATTTGAGACGATTGTACGTACAATCGTCGTCCCGTGTGTACGAGGCTTTACAGTTTTATATTTCACAGACCAAAAAGGAGCAAATAGGAGAAATGTATTATTAGAGTTTAGACACACTTTAAGTATCTAAGCTAAAACAGCTGGCAGAGCAGGAGGCAAGGATGAGCAATCACACCCTGCTCTCTTCTAAGGCACTCCCTATTGGCTGAGCCTCCTGTCAGTCACTGTGCAGGGAGGCAGATCCCAGCACTGCAGAGACCCGGAAGTAGTTGTAGCTCTTGTGTTGCTGGCAGTGCTGCATGCAGGTGAGGCTCATGTACATGGAATGCATGCTGTGTTCATGTCATATACATCCCAGCTCCTGTACACTGACACTGGAAGGTGCTGTGTACACACAAATACTCATAGCACACATACCATTTGCAGCATAATCCCACATGCTCTACATTCTACATATGTGTAATGTAAGTACAATGAGCAGAGTGCTGGAGCCATTTGTAATCACAATTTAGTTTTATGACCCCCAGCCACTACCAACTACCACCACCTGTGATTCTTCCTCCTATGTTACTTTTCTTACCCATTTGTTCACCTTTCTATGTGATCTGTACATATATAGAGCACCCTAGCCTGAATGCAGCAACATTTCTCATACAGTACACTTTACAATGCCCTCAGGAGAGGTTTTTTCCACTTTAAAGCCAATGTTTTTTGGTAGTGAATGAAAAGGTTAAAGTCTCTCCTCTTTCTTCTGTGTCCCGTTGCGGAGCATTTATCTTCACTTCCTGTCCTGCACAAGATGCATCATGTAAGTGAGAGGACGGCCCCTCGTAGCTGTCACCAGGACAAGGTGTCCTCATGGGAACATTTTCCCTATTCTTTTGTTCTGACAACTAATGTTTTGCATTTTTCATTGTCGTCTGTCCTGGTCAACAGGACACATAGGATAAATCTCTCTAGCACAGTGGTTCTCATCTCCTGTCCTCAGGACCCACTAACAGGCCAGATTTTAACCACTTCAGCCAGAGACCAGAGCACTTTTTGCGATACGGCACTGCGTCACTTTAACTGACAATTGGGCGGTCGTGCGACGTTGTACCCAAACAAAATTGACCCCCCCCCCACAAATAGGGGGTGGTATTTGATCACCACTGCGGTTTTTATTTGTTTTTTTTTGTTTTTTTTAAAGTTGCCGTGTTTACCAATGATGACAATTCATTCATGGGGTTTTTATTTTTATTTTTTTTTTATTTTTTACTAGTAATGACGGTGAATTGCTCAGAAAAGTTTAAGGAAAATGGCTGATAACTGTAGACCCAACCTTGGTTACGGGGGAAGAGAGAGGGGGTAAACTAAATCAAAACCTTGTAAGGAGGAGAAAATAGAAAGAGGGAGAAGAGATGTGGGGGGAGAACTTAGAAATATATATATATATATATATATATATATATAATTTTTTTTTTTGTTTTGCAATATTTAAGGGCTGCCGGGATGGGTATGAATGTACATTGTATGTTTGGAAAAATTTCAATAATATAAATAAAGGATTTGGTTGAAAAAAAGGCGGTGATTGCGGCGGACATATAGGATAAATTTGACACTTTTTTTGGGACCATTGGCATTTATACAGTGATCAGTGCTATGAAAATGCACTGATTACTGTGTAAATGTCACTGGCAGGGAAGGGGTTAACACTAGGGGGCGATCAAAGGGTTAACTGTGTTCCCTGCTTTGTGTTTCTAACTGTATGGGGGCTGGGCTGACTGGGGGAGTGATCGCTGCTCCCATATACAGGGAGCATATGATCACACTCCTCTCCCCTGTCAGAACGGGGATCCGTTTATTTACTTACTGCAGGGAAGCGATCGTGGGTAGCCAGCGGAAATTGAGTCCACCCTACCCGCTCCCCCTATACGCAGTGCGCGGCCACAATCCTCGATTTCACAGCCGCCGTCAGCTGACTGCGATATTGTGCCAGACTGCCGCTGTCAAGTGAAGTGGTTACGTATTACCTTGGAGATGCAGATTATAATATTGCACTCACTGAGCAGCAAATTATATCACCTGTAATGTATTTGTTATCTTGCAAACCTGGCCTGTTAGTGCCCGTTCACACAGTGGCGACTTGCGCTCTGACTTGCGTTGCTTGACATCTGAAATCCCATTGAAGTGAATGGCAGCCATCTTAATGTCCGCTACTGAAGTCCCTCCAACTTCAGAAAAGGTTCCTGTACTACTTGGAGGCGACTTCTATCCGACTTGTGCCCATAGAATTCAATATAAGTCACCTCCAAGTCGGATCCCCCATCTATATTGAAGCGACTTTACAGTTTAGAAGAAAATTAATGTTTGAAGGCAACCCCCTTCCTCCCTTCTCTGATTGTCCACAGTCAGTCGCCTAGCATGGAGTCGCGTTGTAAGTCACCTGAAGTTGCGTTAAAAAATTGTCTAGCAAAGTTGCGCCGAACTCGGTTCGCCCCTGTTTGAACGCAGGCTTAGTGGGTCCCGAGGTCAGGAGTTGAGAACCACTGCTCTAGCAGGTACACACACTGCAATAACCCCTACCTCTATGTAAAGACCCCACTGTCCATCACCCTCTTCTGCCACAGGAACCTGCTGTCCACCATCCTCTGTTGCTTCAGGACCCGGCTATCCGCCCCTTCCACCAATGTATAACTCTGCTGTCTCATCCACCAATGCATGAGCCTGCTGTGCGTTTTCCTCTGCCAGTGCATGAGCCTGCTGTGCGTTTTCCTCTGCCAGTGCATGAGCCTGCTGTGCGTTTTCCTCTGCCAGTGCATGAGCCTGCTGTGCGCTTTTTCTCTGCCAGTGCATGAGCCTGCTGTGCGCTTTTTCTCTGCCAGTGCATGAGCCTGTTGTGCACTTTTTCTCTGCCAGTGCATGAGCCTGCTGTGCGCTCCCATCTGCTGGCATAAAACTCTTCTGTCTGCTACCCATGCAACTAAACCACTACACAACCCTGGTGTCTGCCAATGCATGACCCTAATGTCCACTAACCAACATTTCTGCTGTCCACACCACACTGAAGTGCACTTCACTCTGTCGCCATGCTGACGCACACATCTGTATTTGGCCTAATAAAGAACAGTCACACTTTTGCTAGTATACAGTAAAATACATATTTTGTTTTTATGTTTGCAATGAACTCTCCTGTAAATGTATTTATTTTATTTTTTTAATACCACTCAAACATATAGACTTTTTTTTTTATTTTTTTTATTTTTCGGTCCATTGTATATTTGTGTGTACATATGTTTTAATTTTGTAGTATTTATTAAGTTTATATATTTTGCTTTGGTATTAGGAGAGGTAATGTCCATGGATAGACATGGTGGTGAGCAGCAAGACGCAGACGTTGCAGGTCACAGACACGGAGTACAGTGCGGATGCTGTGGAATGGTGTCCTGTGGATGACTGGAACACCATCCTGGCCTGTGGCACCTATCAGTTGAAGAAGCCAGACAGCGATGTGAGTACTACATACTTTTCTCTTATTGGCTGAACTTCTAGATTGACTGTTCTTTCCTTGCTGAAAGTGAGGAAATTAAAGTTGCAAGATGGAACAACACTGGGTTATACTACTATTAGAAATAGTCACGAAAAGGGTAAATACAGGCACAACTCTAGTCCTTTCATGGCTTTGCTTAACCACATCCTTACTGGGCACTTAAACCCCCCCTCCTGCCCGGACCAATTTTCAGTTTTCAGCGATGTCGCTCTTTGAATGACAATTGCGCGGTCGTGCGACGTTGTACCCAAACAAAATTTGCGTCCTTTTTTTCCCACAAATAGAGCTTTCTTTTGGTGGTATTTGATCCCCTCTGCATCATTTCTGATCGCCGCTATAAACAAAAAAAGAGCAACAATTTTGAAAAAAAAACAATATTTTTTACTTTTTGCTATAATAAATATCCAAAAATAAAAAATAAAAAACAAATTTATTCATCAGTTTTGGCTGATTTATATTCTTCTACATATTTTTGGTTAAAAAAATCGCAATCGGCGTTTATTGATTGGGTTGCGCAAAAGTTATAGCGCCTACAAACTATGGACATTGATTTATGGCGTTTTTAATTTTTTTTTTTTTTTCACTGGTAATGGCGGCGATCTGCGATTTTTATCGGTACTGCGATATTGGGGCGGACATGTCGGACGTTTTTGACACTTTTTTTTTGGGACCAATGGCATTTATACAGCGATCAGAAATGTAAATATCCACTGATTACTGTGTAAATGTCATTGGCAGGGAAGGGGTTAACCTGCAGGGGGCAGGGAAGGGGTTAACAATGTTCCCTGGGTGTGTTCTAACTGTGGGGGGGGGGGGCGGGGTTGGCAGGGGCATGACAGATCTAACTGATCCCAGTGACAGGGATCAGTAGATCTGTCATGTCCCATTCACAGAACGGGAAACCGCCATGTTTACTTCGGCGGTTCCCCGTTCCTCCTCTCTGTAAGGAGATCGCGGGTCTCCGGCGGACATCGGGTCCGCCCGACCCGCGCGCACGCTCCCGCAGTGTGCGGCGGCAGGTGCTCGCGCCCGCGGGAGCGCGCCCAGCACGAGCCGAATGGGAGGACGTCAATAGACGTCCTCCCGGCATTTTAGAGCCGCGCTGTAGCCGTCATTCGGCTATAGCGCGGATAGGAGGAGGTTAATCTGAAAACTGCCAATCCTGCAGCAGTTGGAGGATGTAGAGAAGTTACAATCTGCTTCATCAATGGCCATTTTGTACCAAGAAATGTGAACTGCCTGTACATGGGAAAAAGACAGCACATTTTCCTCAGCTAAAATTAAATTCCACTGAGGAAGGCCATACAACTGATGGACAATTTTATTTGGATCTCCCAATAACTGTCATACAAGGACCTGCCAGATTGGATATAAATTAGATTGTTCAAATCTCAGCATTTGACCGACAGCACCAAAAGCTAATGGAGTGGAGGGAGAGAGGAGAGAAGAGATGTAGCCGTGCACAGACCTGGATTGATTGAGAACTCAGGTAAGTCCATCCTGCAATGTGCATGAGCGCAGCAGCAGCTCTCCCGGGTGTGTGTCTCTCTCGGCTCACACTGTCAATCATAGCCAGTAAGCCAATTGGGAGAGAGTGAGGCCGAGCTGTGCTCTGATCGTGCTGATGTCAGTCATAGCCAGTGAGCCAATTAGGAGAGCGTGGGGGGTTGGGCCAAGATGCACCCTGATCATGGCTTCGCAGTGAGCCTGCTCGAGTTCTCTCATAGCAAGAGGCTTGCTTTTAGGCACTCAGCAAGGAGGAGGAACCAGGACTGCTGTCGAGGGACCCAAGAAGAGGAGGATCGGGCAACACCATTACACAGAGCAGGTAAGTGTGATGTTATTAAAGAAAAAAAACTGCAAATCTTTAGAATCACTTAAATGCTGGGAATTCATTAAGGTAAAAAAAGTTTTAGCTTTAGAACCACTTCAAGCTTTTGAAATCCATTAGTCATTATCTTAATAATATTTATTTATTAGAGAAACTTGCAGACTACACAAACATGGATACCAGCCAATAGATCATTATTGTTTTGACCGCTTACAAACTAGCTAAAGGTGAAAGATCATTGGTTGCCATGGATGATGGCTCTTAATCACCTCTGCACCTTGAGCATTACTGTGCTCTGTGTTGCCTCTAGACCAAGTACAGTAAAACCTTGGTATGAGAGCGTTTTGCAAGACAAGCAACATTTTTTTTTTTTTTTTTTTTTTTTTTTTTTTTTAAATTGTGACTTGATATACAAGTGATGTCTTGATATACAAGTAGCGTCACATCACAACAGAGAAGAGAGGCGCCTCTGAGTGTAGCAATATGGTTGCATTTAATGAAGGTACAACATTTAGCAACTCATATGGGTGATGATTAAAAGAGGCACATTTAAGTATGCAGGCATCCGGGGTAAAGCTGTCCACATAGACCGCCCTCTGCATCACCATCGACGTCATCCCTTCCACGAGTGCTTCAAGCCTCGCTTTGAGGTCGCTTTACTGCAGGATAGTCTTCCTGGTCAGGATTGCAGACTGACGGCGGTGCGGAGGATGGTCTATGTGGACAGCTTTACCCCGGATGCCTGCATATTTAGCTGTGCCCCTTTTAATCAACCATGTGAGTTGCTAAATGTTGTGCCTTCATTAAATGTAACCATATTGCTACAGTTAGAGGCGCCTCTCTTCTCTTTTATATTCTGTAGCTCCTGCTGGATTTTGCTTCTAATCACTTTGTGGAGGCGGCCATTTGTGGATGGACATTTTATGGTAACACAACCGATCACATTGCTATAATCTTTTTATTTGGACTATAGACTGAAGGACTTATGAATAAATGGTTTTGGAACGAATCATCAGTTTCCATTATTTCTTATGGGGAAATTGGCTTTGATATAAGAGTGCTTTGGATTACAAGCATGTTTCCGTAACTAATTATGCTCGCAATCCAAGGTTTTACTGTAAGCTGTTGTTTTACCCCATAGCATGGCGAGGAGAAAAGCGACGATCCCCATATGCGGCTGGGCCGTCTTTACCTTTACAACTATGATCCCCACCAGCTTTTCTCGCCTGTATCGGAACTGCAGAGGATTGAAACAGCTGCCATACTGGACATGAAATGGTAAGACCGCTCTTGCCATATAATCGTTCCTATGAAGCCCAATACAGTGTATACATTGAAAGTATTCACATCGCTTCACTTTTTCTACATTTTGTTATGGTACAGCCTTATTCCAAAATGCATTAAATTCATTATTTTCCTCAAAATTCTACAAACAATACCCCATAATGACAACGCGAAAGAAGTTTGTTTTGATATCTTTGCAAATTTTATTAGAAATAAAAAGGGGAAAAAATCCCATGTACATAAGTATTCACAGCCTTTGCCATGACACTCAAAATTGAGCTCAGGTGCACCCTGTTTCCACTGATCAAGCTTGAGCTGTTTCTACAACTTGACTGGAGTCCACCTGTGGTAAATTCAGTTGATTGGACATGATTTGTAAAAGGCACACACCTGTCTATGTAAGGTCCCACAGTTAACAGTGCATGTCAGAGCACAGACCAAGCCATGCAGTCCAAGGAAATTTCTGTAGACCTCCGAGACATGATTGATTGTATCGAGTCACAAATCTGAGCGAAAAATTTCTGCAGCATTGAAGGTCCCAATGAGCACAGTGGCCTCCATCATCCGTAAATGGAAGAAGTTTGGAACCACTAGGACTCTTTGTAGAGCGGGCCGCCCAGCCAAACTGAGTGATCGGGGGAGAAGGGCCTTAGTCAAGGAGGTGCCAAGAACCCGATGGTCACTCTGACACAGCTCCAGCGTTTCTCTGTGGAGAGAGGAGAACCAGCCATCTCTGCAACACTCCACCAATCAGACCTGTATGGTTGAATGACCAGACGGAACCCACTCCTCAGTAAAAGGCACATGACAGCCTGCCTGGAGTTTGCCAAAAGGGAACTAAAGGACTCTCAGATCATGAGAAACAAAATTCTCTGGTCTGATGAAACACGGATTGAAGTCTTTGGCCTGAATGGCAAGCTTAATTTCTGGAAGAAACCAGGCACCGCTCATCACCTGGCCAATACCATACCTACAGTGAAGCATGGTGGTGGCAGGAACTGGGAGACTAGTCAGGATCGAGGGAAAGATGAATGCAGCAGTGTACAGAGACAACCTTGATGAAAACCTGCTCCAGAGCGCTCTGAACCTCAGACTGGGGCGAGGGTTCATCTTCTTCCAATAGGACAACAACCCTAAGCACGCAGCCTAGATAACAAAGGAGTGGCTATGGAACAAACCTGTGAATGTCCTTAAGTGGCCCAGACTTGAACCCGATTTGATTATCTCTGGAGAGATCTGAAAATGGCTGTGTATCGACGCTCCCCATCCAACCTCATGGAGCTTGAGAGGTCCTGCAAAGAAGAATGGAAGAAACTGCCCAAAAATAGGTGTGCCGAGCTTGTAGCATCATATTCAGACTTGAGGCTGCAATTGGTGCCAATGGTGCTTCAACAAAGTACAAAGTATTGAGCAAAGGCTGGGATTACTTCTGCACATGGGTTTTTTTTTTTTTTTAATTTGCAAAGATTTCAAGCAAACTCCTTTCACGTTGGGTATTTGTAGAATTTTGAGGAGAATAATGAATGTAATTCACTTTCGAATAAAGCTGTCACATACACAATATGTGGAGAAAGTGAAGCGCTGTGAATACTTTCTGGATGCACTGCATATATACATGTTTAAACAATTTTACAGGATGTGATGTACATAAGGGGAAGGCATTCATATACATATCAGTTTAAGCACTACCCACAAATGGAAATACCCAGGATTCAGTGGTTCTACCGCAGCTGTAGCCATGACATTGTGTTTTTTTTTTTTGTTAGAGCTGGCGATGCTCTATAACAGGGATATGCAATTAGCGGACCTCCAGCTGATGCAAAACTGCAAGTCCCATCATGCCCCTGCCTCTGGGTGTCATGCTTGTGGCTGTCAGTCTTGCTATTGCTCATGGGATTTGTAGTTCTGCAACATCTGGAGGTCCACTAATTGCATATCCCTGCTCTATAATGTAAGTGATTTGAGGGACTATACGGCCGCTCGGACCACTTCTTTTTTACATGTGGCAAAAGATGGTAACCCCCCCTCCCCTCGCCTTCCCAAGCTCTCTCATTCCACCGGGGAACCTGAGACTGAAACTGGCGGTCAGGACAGCACACCATAGAGATGTGCGCACATTGAGGATGCCTACATAAAAGAAACATTGATTGCAGATCACCACATTCTAAGCACTGCAGAAATTCACTTAATCCTCATTTTCCAGCTATGTACTCTTTCCTCAGTAGCTCACCAATCTAAAGCATCTCAGATTACTGGGCCTGTAAAGAGGTGTTTTAGTGATCTATAAAACCAGCGGATGTCTACGTTGAGTATACAAGGTTAAATCCTTGCTGGCCAGGATGATGGGCTCTGAGTAATTAATCCACACTTGTCTTGAATCAAACCAGTTCACTAATAGCATCACCATGCTTGTATATACTGACATCCAGCTGCAGCTCATTCCTAATTCACTTAAAGA
>BLSH010022043.1:2346531-2364414 GCA_018402905.1 Glandirana rugosa
GCACGAGTGGGTAGGCAGTGGGTACGTAGGCACGAGTGGGTGACAGATGGGTGAGCACGGATGCATGGGTGACGGATGGGTGAGCACGGATGTATGGGTGACGGATGGGTGAGCATGGGTGGACAAGGATGGGTGAGCGCGGATGCATGGGTGACGGATGGGTGGACACGGATGGGTGAGCAGGGATGCATGGGTGACGGATGGGTGAGCACGAATGCATGGATGTATGGGTGACGGATGGGTGGGCATGGATGTATGGGTGACGGATGGGTGGGCATGGATGTATGGGTTACGGATGGGTGGGCATGTATGTATGGGTGATGGATGGGTGGGCATGTATGAGTGTGTATGGGTGATGAGGGGGTCCCTGCCTGTCACATAGCGGTGCTGTGGGCACTTCAGATCCTGCCCACAGCACCGCTGCATCTCCTCTCTCTCTCCCCCCTCCCCTGTCACACCGCACCGATCGGTGCGGAGAGGGGGGAGACAAGCCGGCACTTCCGCCGGCTTGTTTACATGTGATCGCTCCGTCATTTGACGGAGCGATCACGTGGTAAACGGCCGCTCCAAGCGGCCATTTACCGTGATCCGTGAGGGGGCGCGCGGGAGCGCGTTATATAACGTCCTCCCACAACAATGGGTGCCACTTGCCGCCGTGTATCTACGCTACACGGTCGGCAAGTGGTTAATAAAGCGGTGTGGTGTTCCCAACCTTCTTTTTAATAATTTTGGTATTCAAACACCCCTGCTTTGTCCGAAGGATGGCTTCCCTATTTAGTACTTTAACTTTCATTTTCACTTGCATGATCACTGCAATTTTTCCAGTGGGAACGGTCACACTACCAGGATCCTTTTTGTGCTCTTCCTGTAGGCTCCTCCCTCTTGCCCCCAGAGCCTGAATTATGTTCGAGTGACAGCACTTTGTCAGGCACTAGAAATGTGATTGGCTTGGCAATGCAAGTGATTTTTGTTGTGAAAAAATAATATAGATTTCAGGCATTGATGGCATTTTAATATATTTGTTTGTGTGTGTGTGTATATAAATTATACAGTATCTCACAAAAGTGAGTACACCCCTCCACTTTCTTCTTCCTTCCCCCCCCCCCCCCCCCCGCATGTGACAACAATGAAGAAATGACACTTTGCTACAATGTAAAGTAGTGAGTGTACAGCTTGTATAACAGTGTAAATTTGCTGTCCCCTCAAAATAACTCAACACACAGCCATTAATGTCTAAACTGCTGGCAACAAAAGTGAGTACACCCCTAAGTGAAAATGTCCAGATTGGGCCCAAAGTGTCAATATTTTGTGTGGCCACCATTATTTTCCCCCACTGCCTTAACCCTCTTGGGCATGGAGTTAACCAGAGCTTCACAGGATGCCACTGGAGTCCTCTTCCACTCCTCCATGACAACATCACAGAGCTGGGGGATGTTAGAGACCTTGCTATCCTCCACCCTCCCTTTGAGGATGCCCCACAGATGCTCAATATGGTTTAGGTTTGGAGACATGCTTGGCCAGTCTATCACCTTTACCCTCAGCTTCTTTAGCAAGGCGGTGGTCGTCTTGGAGGTGTGTTTGGGGTCATTATGTTGAAATACTGCTCTGTAGCCCAGTACCTGAAGGGAGGGGATCATGCTCTGCTTCAGTATGTCACAGTACATGTTGCTATTCATGGTTCTCCCTCAATGAACTGTAGCTCCCCAGAGCCAGCAGCACTCGTGCAGCCCCAGATCATGCCACTCCCACCATAAAACACCACCTTTTATACTTTAAAATTTGGGAATACATGGAGGAAGCTGTCCGGGATTTAGGGCCTTTCGCTCATTATTTGCTTTGGAGAACAGAGGGCCGCAGAAATCTGAGCCCTTACCTAAAACCAGCATTTCTTAGACAAGATTTCTTAGGTGAGGTGCTGCCATAGATATTGACTCACTTGTAGAAACTGGTTTCAGATAAGGGACCAGATTCAGCTGCAAAATGTACTGTAAGTTAATGAACTGTAGGCTTTAAATACTAAGTTTCTCTGGTGGTGTTGTTTAGATTTTCACTGATGATGATTTTTTTTTTTTTTTTTTTTGTATATCAGTTATGATGAGCATGTTCTCATCTGGGACTTACGACAGATGAAGCAGCCTGTATCTGATACCCATGTTCAGGGTGGAGTCTGGAGGCTGAAGTGGCACCCAACCGAGAGCGCCCTCCTGTTGGCTGCCTGTATGCATAGTGGCTTCCACATTCTGGACACGGCATCTGGTAAGTGCAGAATTAAAGGGCCAAGATTTTTTTTTGTTTTTTGTTTTTTCTGGCTCAAAGCTGGTGGGTAGAATCACTCTGCTAGTCTTATCTCTGAGGCTATGTTCTTTAGATTTCAATGTGTTATTGCTGTCTCCCAGAAGGTTATAATGAAGGGGCACCTTTTGCAGCTAAACGCCACAATTCATTTCACATTCTACATTATGGCAAGTTGGTCCATTGAGTCCTTTGTCTTTGTGAAGGGGGCAATAACTGGGTGAAACCAGAGTTATGAAACATTTGCTTACAACCACGCAAAACTGTCTTTAAAGTACAATATATGTAATGTGTAGTTTAAACCAATGGTTGCATTAAAGTGTAGTTATACCCCAAATGTTCTTTAGTTTTGGAATAAAGTGGAAGTCCACCCTAACGCTAAAATCGCTACCTCCTACAGACATCCACGATCTAACACTAACCTATCTAGCCCTTCAAAGAAAAAAATCTGTATGCATACTTTTTTTTTTTTTTAAGCCGGTCCGATCTCCAGCAGCGGAAGCTATGCAGAGGGCACAGCTGACAACAGCTTTGAAATGAATGGGAAGTGACGTCATCCCATAGACTTACTATGGGGCTTCCGTTATCTGCTGCCTCCTCTGCACCCACCTACACAGCGAAGCTGCGGCTGACCGCTCAGTGTGGGATGAGGTCGGATCGGCATTAGAAAAGGTATGTATAGCGATTTCTTCTTTAGGATTAGGACCCCTGTCAGGTTCAACTGCTATCTGGGACTCTGTTAGAAATATTTCCCCTTGCTTTCTGCCTTTTACAGCACAGGAAGTGAAAGAAACTCTAACGCCAACACAGACAGAAGTAAATGTGTGTGTTTTTTTTGTTTTTTTTTTAATTGAGTATGATATTATTTGTTTTTTGTTTAGATCTGGTCAGTTTCCTCAGCTGGTCCAGCCTTAACCTAACAAATCAACAACTCTACTGGTGGAGGATGCTTTTTTTTAAGGAGCCAATAAGCAGTGGAAGCCTTTTCCAGAACTGTTATTACTGGCAGTCGTCCTTTCCATGCACCCGATCCTTATTTTTGTCCAACCATATCTGACTGGTCAGAATCCCCTAAAAGGTATCTAGCCTCCCCAGCCGCTGCTTGTGTTTATTCGCTCCCTCTAGGTCTAAGACCTCCAAGCTTGGCTCCCCGGTCCCCCTGCAAAATATCACAATTTAAGTCTGCCAAATCCTCAGACAAGCCCTCCTCAGCGTGTAGGTGCTACCCTACTTTTTATAGTCGGGAGATGTTGGTTGACCTTTGTGGATGCTTGGACATCTTGCATCCTTGATGCCTGATTGCAAGAGGAGATGTCCCAGGGCTACTCACTCATGTTTTGTTCCCTGCCCCAACCTCATTTTGTCACACCAAACCTTCCTGTGTCTTCTCTCAAAATGGCAGATCTTCATCTTGCCCACTCATACCTTCTGGTCCCTGCTGCAGAATAGTTTCAGGGGTTTTTCCCTAATCCGTTCTGTGGACATAAAAGGTGCTTGCCTACATGTAATCATCTTTCCAATGCTTTCTATCGTTTCCTTTAGGGTCACTGCACTACCAACGTTGGACTATCTTCTACATCTTGGGTATTCATCAAGGTGCTGGCACTATTGTGCTTTTGGGGTATCCCCATCATGGGGTACTTGGATAACTTCTTGTTGAAGAAACATTTGGTGAGAACTCTGGAGGACAATACATCTATCCAGACATTTAGAGGTTTGGGTGGATTTGGATTCTGAACCTTCAGAAATTGTTGCTGGAACCAACTTGTCACTTGTAGTATGTCTGGTCCTGGACATGTCTCAAGCCCGTGTATTCCTTCCTCAGGAAAAATGTCATTCTCTGGTCTCAGGTGTGATCTCTTCAATCCAGAAGATGTCCGACTCTCTACTTCTGCAGGAGAGTCTTGGGTCTGATGGTAGCCTCAAGGCAGTTCCTTTTGCCTAGTTACATTCCAAACATCTGTAACACAAATTCTGTCATTGTGGGATAAATCAGTGCAGCTTCTAGACATGCTGATTCACTGTTGCCAAAGACCAGGCTATCTCTAATTTGTCCGCTCTGCAGTCAAGGAAGTACTTTTGTCCTGTCTTCTAGAAGATTCTCATGAGGGATGCCAGCTGGTCGGGCTGGGGTAGAAGCCTGAGCACCTTGTCAGTGCAGGGGATTTGATCACTGAAGAAACCTCTTCTTCCAATCAATATTTTAGATCTTTGGCCAATTTGCCTGTCTTTTTTCAGTGTTGGACTTCCCTGTTTGGTGGGCCACGCAGATGTGGACTTTCCGGCTTTCCAGGTTCAAAAATTAACTGGTCAGGTTTGTATCCAGGTGCAGTAGATGTTTTGGTTGAATTAGTGGAAGTTCGGGTGGCTCCATGGGATCAGCACATGCTAATGTATGCCAGTTCTAAGGGACTAGAGTATCTCTGGGTCTGTGATTCCTACAATGCTCAAGGCTAGGAAATCCAATTCCTGGAAGGTATAATCCTGTGGCTTCTAACCTAGGAACTTCTCAGTGGAATGGGTCCTCTTCTTACATTTGGGTCTGCCTATGTTTTGGCTCCCAACACAATTAAAGGTCAAGCCTCTGCACTTTCTAACTTTGAAAAACTTTCTTTATTGAAAATAAAAGCATGTCATATATACATACAGATTTAGAGCGTCACAATAGCTGTCACAGCATGTTATAAATCTCAGCAAGAGTAAAGATCACATGATGAGTGCATAAACCGGCAGACCAAAGAGTAGCGGGGATTAAATCCTCAGGGGGATACCGAAAAGTTAGGGACAGGTTGCACCATTCTCTACCCTAGAACCATGTTAGGATCATCTGGGGTATCTGAGGATTCTAACCATCTGTCCCAAATTTTGTGGTATTTATGTAAACAATTTCTTTGCTTATATAGCACCTGTTTATATGGTAGGGTCTGATTAACCGTGGCAATCCACTCGCGGAGACCGGGTGTCTCAGGTCTGAGCCATTTCCTGGCTATTAAAAGTCTGGCACTGTGAATGGTTTCTTGCAAAAAAGTGTGTTGATATCTATTTTCTTCCTGGTCTGGAAGTATTGCCAGAATGCATTGCTTTGGACATACCGTTAATGGACAGCCCATTTTGTCATGTAAAAAGGTAATTACTTGTGTCCAATACTCTTGTATGGCCGGGCATGACCAGATTAAGTAAAAGAGTTATTTTGGTCTCTACATCTAGGGCAACAGGGATCATATTGAGGTGTGTATTTTCTTATACGACTTGGAGTCCTGTATGTCCTATGAAGGATATACAATTGTGTAAGCCTGTCAGAGTTTCGGGGACACTTTTTTGCACGCTTCAAGTGCATCTGACCATTCGTCTTCCTCCAGCTCGCCTACATCTGGTGTCCATTTGTCTTTCAGTGAAAGAGTGAGATCTATAGCCGTTGGTTTAATGAGAGCGTCGTAGCATATAGAGATAAGACTTTTTGAGTCAGCCCCCATGCATACCTCCGCTAAATGCAATGGCGTATCAGGGGCTTGTTCAGGAAACTGGCATTGAAGTGCATGGCGGAGCTGGAGGAACCGATATAGCAGCCTGTTGGGTAAGTCAAAGATTGTCTTGAGGTCTTGAAATTGTTTAAGCCCATTTTGGTCGAATACTTGTGACAGATAGACTATCCCTCTCTCAATCCACACTTTAGGTTCTGGTAGAGTGAGTAATTCTGGGAGATTTGTATTGCCCCATAATGGTGTGTGTGGTCGGTGCTCGTACTTTGGTCAGTGCCAAGTCCCAAATCTTGCAGTGGTGGTGCAGTACACTCTTGCGACTCCCGATCACGGACTGTGTGCGTGTGCCGCTAAACAGTATGTGAAACGGGTGCGTTATTTGAGTGGATGCGTCCGAGCAGACCAAGGCCGGATAACGCATTTTGTCGGCTTTATCTAAGTGGAAAAAATGAGATATCTGAGCTGCCAAATAGTAGGAGGCTAAGCCTGGTAGTGCAACTCCCCCCAAGTCTACTGGGTTCTTTAACACCTGCCAGGTCAGCTTATGCCTAGAGTTGCCCCATATGAAGGAGTTAAGGATGGAGTCTATAGTTTTGAAGATACAGAGGTAAGTATATTGGGGCGTGCCAAAAGATATAAAGGAGTTTGGGGAGTAGTATCATTTTTACCAAATTGATACATCCCATAACCCCTAGGGGAAGATGGGCCCATGTCTGAGTTTTGGTTCTAATTAGATTGTATAGGGGTTCGATATTTAATCTGTTGTAATCCTCGAGAGAGCGGGTGAGAAGGACACCTAGGTATTTAATTTGGCTTACTCTAGACAAAGGGAGGTGGGTCTGCATGGCGTTAGGAGTCTCAAAATCTAGGGGCATTATTTGGGACTTGTCCCAGTTGATCTGGAGGCCCGAGTATGTTCCGAAATCCCGGATAAGCTAAGCCTCTGCACTTTCAGTTCTGTTTCAGAGCCTCTTGGTTTTCTACTGATTTAAAACCCTTTTGCAAGTGATCTCCCATCTGGTTCCCCCAGTCAAATCCCCTTTAACTCAGTGGCATCTGATTCTTTCAGTGCTTCAAAAACCACCATTCGAGACATTCCTCTCTCTACTCTTAACGCACAATGTTGCTTTCCTAGTAGCCATTGCCTCTGCAAGGCCAATTCCTGGGCTGGCAGCTTTATCTTGCAAAGAGCCCTAGTTTGGTCTTTCATAAGGACAAAGGTGGTGTTGAGGCCCAGGACTTCTTTCTGGCACAAGATAGTCTCTGCCTTCTCCCAGATCAAGAATTTGTCTTGTCACCCTTTTTTCCTATCCCAGTTCATCAAAAGGAAATTTTCTTCCATTGTTTTGTGTGAGGCTCGTCCTCATCCACTTTTTTTTTTTTTTTCTTTTTTCTCCAGAAAGACAGCTTTTTGTCATTCTGGATGACCCTGAAAAGGAGCCCTGCCATTCCATTCTACCATCTCTGGGTGGCTTAGACAGACCCTTGTTTAGGTTTATGGCCTTAAGGATTGGGTTCCCACATGTCCTGTTAATAATCCCATCACTTGGACTGTGAACACCTCTTGGACTTTTCAGAATCAGGCCCGTTTCACAGATTTGTAAGGCTGCCACTTGTTCTTCTGTTCACACATTCCCTAACTTATACCAGGAGGACCTACCTAATATGCCATCTTCAGACTGGTCCTTCAGGCAGCTCTTTGAGCTGTAGGTGGACCCCCAAGTCCTAGGTTTCACTTGTTAATGATTTTTTTCTGTGTTGCCTAACACTCAGTTGGACTGCTTTTGGACCTCCCAAAGGTTTGAGTTTGTTCTTAATGGAGGAGAAAAACCAACGATTTTTGTACTCAACATAAAATCCCTTTCTCTGGGGTTATTTACATGTGTAATCATGATCTCAGTATGCCTTTGCTATAAAACTGAAGTTTGTTCGAAGTAAAATGGGTTATGCTGTGTGCTGACCTGGAGCTTTTGGTTGCCAGTGTTTAATCTTCTTGTAAGTGGCAGTATAATCCAAAGATTTAGATCTTCCTGTGTTCTTCAATGTGCTTTTAAGAAAATAATTTTATGGTAAGTACAAAACTTGCATCTTACTAGTTTACAGTAATCACTGACTCGCTAAAATGGCACAGAAGGGAGTTTATGGTAAATGGAATATATGTACAACCCAGTCTTATGTGTTTACTTTTGTCCCCCATTAGATGGCTCCCCTATTGCCTCCTCGTATGTTCTTCACAACTCCTTAGCCTATGGAGCGGATTGGTCCACACTGTCTCCTTCATACTCACCAGCCAGTCCTGAGCCAGCTTCCTTGCAAGCCAGTGAGTCGGATGCCACAGGCTCAGATGGGGCTACACCAAACCTTGACCAACCCATGCAGAATCTGAAAATCTTCTACGAGTCGCCCACTGCCAGCTTTGATGTGATTCTTGAGGACGAGTGTGGTGAATACTTGCCTGAAAGTGACCCTGTAAAGGACTTAAACAATAAGGCGCTACCAGAAAAATCTAAATACGGACCAGCAAACACCAGCTTGGTGGCCACCTGCTCTTTTTATGACCATGTCCTGCATGTGTGGAGGTGGCGGTGGCAGAGAACACAGTCTGGGGAATGATGTCATCTCTTTTTGTCTCAGCCAGGCTTACCAATCTAGCCAAGAACACACTACCTCCTGTTGTTATGGTTGTTCCGAATGCTTAAAGGCCTGAAACTGTTTTCTGAATGCTGTACATACCTTGGCGTATGGCACCCTAATCTAATTTCATATAAAAATGTACCACTTTAAAATGACAAGCCACTAAACTCACTATAAATAATTAGCACTTTTAAGAACATTTAACGTTCTGCGGGATTGTATACTTGTGCTGACCTGCCACAACATATTGATAGTATGTTCATAGAGCAAGAGGGGAAAACCATGGTAGCTAGGCTGTAAGATGTTAAAATAAAAAGTAACCGCACATATGTTTCTGTTAGGGAATTCGTAAACCTAACAGTGCAACTCCCAGCCAAAACTTTGTTCATTTTTTGGAAAGAATAAGGAAGTGTTAGCGGCTGCCAGATTTTTATTGCAGTTTGTGGACTTTTCTCTTTATGCCAGTGCTGATTACGCAGGAAGTGGGGAATCTCCCCATGGTAGGTACCAAAGGTATTGGTAAGTACCTTGAGTCCTTATCTGCTCATTGTGTGTGCTAGAGGAGAACATGTTACTCTGCATGGTAGTTTTGGCAGGTCCTATATAGCTATCCCTGTATTTGAAGGGGAAGCCTCATCAGCTGACAAAGGCGCAGGCCCGCTAAGAGTTCTAGGTATTGGCAAGCAGCTTGTGGTGTCTGACTTAAGGTAACAAGTGTAAATTAGTACTGATGAAAAGAACAATATTTTCTATATAGGGAAGAGTTTAATCCTTGCATTAAAGAAATGGAGAGGAGAAAACTGTGTTAAACACAGCAGGCTGATCTTATCTGGGGCTCTTCCCTGTATTTAGTCTGTGGCATAGAAGATTTTGCCTGGCAAAGGAAATGCGCTTCCTCTGTGCATGTTCTATTTCACTTCATGTGAACATGTGCTTTATCCATGCAGGACAAAGCAACAGGGTCACATAATAACTTGCACCCCTCCACTTTTTCATTTGTTTTCCTGACTACAGTAAAAAAAAAAAAGCCCTGTCTAAGCTCAATCTGGAGTTTACGCAAGGCTTACTGTTAACTCCTAATCTGGTACAGCCATTGGCTGCTTATGTATCCAGCAGTGCATTATGGAAGGAAGGGGAACACATTCCATTCTTCCTCGTACCCAAAAATACAAGGTAGTTTTATGCATTTCATGGGACCCAGGTTCACTTTGTGTTGGCTACACCTATCGCAGACTCTGCTTTAAAGTATCTTCTGGCTTCTGCACAGAACCAGCTGGCTCCTGCAGTCCATATGCATTTTTCCATCTCATATCGTATAGACAAGTGCATTCACAACCGTAGCCTGAATTAGATGACACTAGGTCCATGTGATCATCTTTATACTCCTAAAATGTAAGAATATGAAGCAATAAGCAGATACACTGTATACCTGTTCTATCACACACCTCAGAATTGTATATACAGTAACAAGAGCACATTCCAATATACCAGCAAATTTATTTTATCATAAAGGGGGATTCTGACCCACCGCATGTATCGCTATCAACAGCACAAGCTGATCTGTATTTTTGCTACTGTGATTTTATCAATAAAAGTGCTTGTTTGGCTAACCTCTTTAATACTTTTCTTATGGAGGTACTACAGAAATGGCACCTAGTCTGAGACACTCTGCCCAATGAGAGGAACTACAAGTTCCAGCCTGCTTTGCCAGTCAAGTGTTTCTAAACTAGAAAATGATGGACCCTTTCTAATTTTACAGTAAATTTTGTAAGGGTTAGAGCCTTTGTTGGGTATTTTGCTCTATCGTGATTTCAGCAATGCATTTGATACAGTAACACATCTCATATAAAAAAAAAAAGCGGTGCAAGCTAGGACTTGGTGTTACTAAACCTGGGACTCTGCATTCACTATATCTGGTCTCCCTACAGTACACAAAAATGCAATTATTTTAGTAAATATAAGCTACTAAACACCCTCTCTGGCAAGTATAACAAGCATTCTTTACTGCATATACAGAGTGATTTTACTGTTGTGGGTTTAGTAACACTTTAAGCCTAGGTTCACACTGACCTCAGGAATGAAATTGTGCGAGTTCAGCTGAACTCGCACAATTTCATTCCTGCATGTCAGTCCCGACGTCGGGGGCGATTTCAAAGGCATATGTGTGGGTTTCTGCACAGATGTCTATTGAAATCGCACCCCGAAGTCGCCAAAAGTAGTACAGAAACTACATTTGGGAATCGGTGCAGCACCGCAAATGTGGTGGTGCACTGATTTGGGCGGTGCCATTGCTGGCAATAACTGCCGATTTTCACATGTGATTTGACCTGTCAAATCACTGCAATGTGAACCAGGGCTTAAGAAGAAGTTCACCTTTTGTAACATGTTACACCCATATCCAGGGTGTAATCTGTTACAGATGGGTCAATCCCCTGTTCTGACAGCAAGGGCCCCCCACCCCTACTGTCGCAATAAAAAGAAATTGCTGTGAAGGGCTCTGTCCACCCGGCTGTTTCATTCACAATGTTCATTGAGAACTACCAGGGTGCTGTTGAGCACTCTAGTAGTTCATTGAGTCAGAGTGTAACTGCCTGCACCTATTGGAGGTACGGGCAGACAGCTACACACAGTCTCGGAACCGTGGCATTACGCCCACGGTCTGCTGATTTGACACAACCTCAAGCTAGCAAGTGGAAAGTTCAAAGCTAATCTCTGAAAATATTTTACAGGAAGAGTAGTTGATGCTTAGAATAAACTTCCAGCAGAGGTAGTGAGTCAGTCAACAGTAAGTGTATTGAAACATGCCTATGATAAACAGATCTGTAATCTGTTGAAAAAAATAAATAAATGGTGCGGACTTGAGGCACCACTTGGTCTTTTTATGCTGTCACTCTGTTTACGGGTTTACAGATATTTTCCACATGGTACAGCTAGACTAGGGACATATGCAGTTCCTATCAAGTAATTTATCTTTGTGTGATTTTGCCACCCCTTCAAAACATGTATCAGCCCCATCGCCTTCAGAGAGCTAAACTGGAAAGTAATGGACTGATGCAGGTGTGTGAATGGCAAGGTTGGCCAAATTTACAAATTCTTTGGCCAATAAAATTGTACACAAGTATATATTTTAACTGTGCATTTCGTTTTTGTCCAGAGTTTAACTTTTATCTTACATAAAAGAAAAGGCACGACTTGTACTTTACAAGGTAAATTTAATTAGAAAAGTTCAATATGGGCATCAATACGCTGTGTACATAAATCCAGGATGTGACTTAATCATTTGGACTATTGAACATAATTCTTTGGATACAACTTGAATAGTTTGCCCTCCTGCGTAGGCTCAAATCCATATTTTTCTAGTTTATTAGCATCAAAGGTTCCCTCTTCAAGATCCTTCTGTATGGCTGGAGCTACAGTTTCCATAAACAGCTTTTCGGCTGTCATTTCCTCTTCCTCGCCTGGAGGTGCCTTGTAGGAGACGTATGGCCTCAACTTAAACCCAGTCAGATCAGGGACTATGAACTGCGGCACCATCTCTTTCACCTTGACAAACTTGTGGTTGGAGGTCAGATACCCAGTCTTCTTGCTTCCTCGTCCTCTGTTGAAGGCATTTGGCCCCATTTTACTGGTGATCTCAGCCAGTCTGTCTGAACCACGAACCAGGCCTCGGACAACATTCTGAAGCACCCCCATGGTGGTTTGCTGGGAGAGAAATGCAAATATAGTTAAGGTAATCAAAGTATCAGAATGTGACTGTTGGTTAAACCTGCCTCCAATATCATGCTGATCCTGGGTAGTAAAAACCATCCACGCAACTACACATTGATGTACAGATTTTTTTTTTAGCCACCAATGAATCATAGCATTGCAGCTGTGAGTTTGTTTTCACTACATAGTTGAAGGGAAATGTAAAAGGAAATTTAATAATGTGTAGCCAGCTTAAGATACAAGTAATTGAACAGTTGTCTCCTGGCTACAATAAAGAAGTGCAGAAAATACTGGGGTGCCGTGAAGTGGCTAACATGTATTTGCAAACGTGTGTTAAAAACAGGGGTTTAGTTTGAACAAACTGTTAGGATAATTTGGTTGGTTGGTAAGTTGAGCTGGGAATTTCTTTCGTTTTCTTTGGTTTTAGATTAAAAAGTGATTTGAGCAGTAGGGGGGGGAGGGGGGGGGGCAAGAATACACATTTTGAGTTGAATTTTTGTCACTAGGCAACAGTGTGTGCTGCAACCACGTTTACGTTGACCCAACATGTACGGGGAACTGCCGCAATCGGGTGCAATGCACACAGTTGTGGCGCGATTGTTGGCAAAAGTAGGGTGAAAACAGGTAGGAAGAAGGCTTTGCATCACTTCCTTACAGTCTGCCAGTAGCCTCTGGAAGCAGATTGGGCTGCAGATGCAAGGAAGATTTAGACGCACGTCTAAATCTACCCTTGCAGGTCATTGAATGCACCCCGCCTGCCCAACACCACCATGCACAGTCCCCAAAGCTCATCTGTAGCTCCTGGGAGCCCATTAAAATGTTAAACAGTCAGGCTGCCAAAATAAATTATGACCAGCCTCAAGTGATTTTATAGCCAAACTTTTAATTTGGAACAGTGTAAAAAAAGATAAACCTATTATCAGTTTAGTTTTTGCTGTCTTGTAGAAATTGAAGAAATTCCCCTTCACTTCCTGTTCCAGAGAAGCAGCAGGAAGTTAGAGGAAATCTTTTAGCTTCTCTTAGACAGTTGTCCCCATACCTCTTGCTCTGGAGACAATTTTAAAGTGTTGGATTCCCCCCCCGATCTGTTTCAACGACAATGGTCATCAGTACAATGAGAGGGGTGAATCGCCACAGTGAGGACACTGCAAGGCTGGCCATACACAGCTAGTTTTTTTTCTATTCAGTCAGTAGTCTGAACAGGTAAAAAAAAAAATGAAACAGATTCCTCCATCCACACAAACGAGTGTATGGTGGAATCTCCCAGTCAGGACACAGCGTACCCTGATCAGTGGCTGCAGCTGCTGATTGGCTGAGAATTTTTTGACAGAAGTCATTTCAATTTCTGGCGAGTGGAGGAGGCCACACACTGATTGATATTCGGTAGGTCTCTGCTGAACGTCAGTGTATGAGAGATACAAGTTCAGTTCCAGGCTGTTTAGATCTACAAATACATCTTCAGCCTCACATAGGGAGTCTTCCATGACTCGCTGACACCCCCCCCCCCTTCCCCTTTTGACAGGCATGGGAGTGCTGCTGAGTCTCTCCTGCACATACTTCTATTCTATTGACGCTATAAGGCTGGTTTCACACAGGCGGTCTCCATAGTCTGATAAAAATGCAAATGTGCAGCACTCAGGGAAAATTAATATGGATAGTCCATAATAAAGTTGATACACAAATCCATAAAAGCATCCTCATATGGTGTCAAACAGGTGTAATTCAATGCATGCAGACGACTTCACAGGTGAAAGAAAAGTGCTCCAAGGCCCGCCACCAGTAACACCAGCCGCTCACCTTAAGGTATTGATCCTTATTACAGGGATCAATTATCGCCTCTGCCTTTATCTGGGAAAGGCAAACCCTTCAGTGCAAAGATACAGAGAAATGCCTGGTATGGCTAAGTCCTCCCAATGCCTCTTCAGCTCGTTTTTCCCAGAAAATAAACAAATACCATATAGTGCTCTCTGTAACAAACTTCAATTTATTCAAATAAATAAACTTATTTCACTTAACTTTCCTGGCACTGTATCCCAGTGCTCAGTTAAATGCAGATAGGATAAAATTCAAGCAGCTTAAAATCCAGATCGAACATCAGTGATGTGCGCACACTATTGATGAACTGAGCTGAAGAGGCATTGGGAGGACTTAGCCATACCAGGCATTTCTCTGTATCTTTGAACTGAAGGGTTTGCCTTTCCCAGATAAAGGCAGAGGTGATAATTGATTCCTGTAATAAGGATCAATACCTTAAGGTGAGCGGCTGGTGTTACTGGTGGCAGGCCTTGGAGCACTTTTATTTTTACCTGTGAAGTGGTCTGCATGCATTGAATTACACCTGTTTGACACCAAATGAGGATGCTTTTATGGATTTGTGTATGAACTTGATTATGGACTATTCATATTAAATTTTCCCTGAGCGCTGCACAGTTGCATTTTTATCATTCATTTAAGGGATTTGATTGTGTTTAACCCTGTGTGTTCAGCTGCTTACAAACTGTTACCTGTCTGCGCAGATTGATTCATATATTTTGTTCTCCATAGTCTGCATCAGGGGCTCTCCCCACTGAGAAGGTGGATAACAGGTCCGTGTTTGCGTTGCTATGCAGAGTGGACACAGTCAAACCCTCACTGTTCTATATGGCAGTGTTTCTCAACTCCAGTCCTCAAGGTGCCCCAACAGGTCATGTTTTCAGGATTTCCCTCAGATGAAACGGCTGTGGTAATTACTAAAGAGGTGAAACTGATCAAATCACCTGTGCAAAATAATGGTAGACCTGAAAACATGACCTGTTAGGGCACCTTGAGGACTGGAGTTGAGAAACACTGCTCTATGGGGCTGTCAGATTGAAATGGACCGCCTATCTGTTTCCATCCAACAGTCATCCGATCCAATGTTTATGGCGGACAGGATCATATCGGATGCCGGTGGGTGTCAGCAGACATCCGCCGCCCCATAGAGAGCTAAGCATGGTCCGATCATGTCTGCATGAAAAATTGACAGGTGGACCTGATCGGACAGCCCTTGTGACACCAGCCTACATCTAGTCTGGCTCTATGGTGATTCATTCTTAATACTTCAGGAATCAACCCACTTTCTACAGGTGGGAGAGCGCTCCTCCACTTTCCAGCAGAATATTTCCCCAGGACTGTGGCAGAGGCTGCTACCAGACAGAAGGATTCGTTGCTCCAGGCTGCACATTAACACTGACCGGCGCTTTTTATCTTTTCATTCATATGAGTGCATTGACTTCTGTTTTGACTTGATTGTAAAGGATGATGTAAAAAAAATAAAAAAATTGTTTGTTATATAAAACAAACATTTTATACTTACCTGCTCTGTGCAGTGGTTTTGCACAGAGCAGCCCCGATCCTCCTCTTCTTGGGTCCCCCACTGTCACTCTTGGCCCCGCCAAGTGTGCACCATAGCAAGCCGCTTGCTATGGGGGGCACTCGTGCTGTGCTCTAACCCACCCTGCGGGCTTGGATTGAGAGCCAATGGCTCCTACTGCTGTGTCTGAGCCAATGAAGAGGGAGAGAGCCTCTGCCCTCATGCACATTGGTGGATTGAGATCAGGCACAGGTAGGCATAAGGAAGGGGAGGGGGGAGATTTTTACCTTCATGCCTTAAAAAGGTAAAAACAAACACTTTCTGCCTTTATAACCACTTTAAAATATTAGCTGAGCTGGTTTTATGCATGTTCTCTTTATATGAATCCGCTAGCATGCAGCATCTGCATGGAGACCCTGCCAGCCTGTGGTGTCCCCTTGGGGACCCTGCCAGCATGCTACGGTCGCACGGGGGACCCTGCCAGCATGCTACGGTCACACGGGGGACCCTGCCAGCATGCTACGGTCGCACGGGGGACCCTGCCAGCATGCTACGGTCGCATGGGGAACCCGCCAGCATGCTACGGTCTCAGCTTGCTGAAAGGCTGCACTGGAATGCCGGTCCGGGGTTCTGGGCGATCTTTCCCAAACCTGGACCGGCTCTGTGAAGTCAGCCGACAGCAGGCTTCAGAACAAACTCCACTGTACTCCTGTGATCCGCAGAAGTACAGCCAAATAAGCTTTGGCTATACTTCATTAATTTTGGGATGAATGGAATTTACCAAAACAAAAACCACATTCACTGTTAGAGAAAAATTTTGCATCCTGCTCCTTCCAATTTTCTCATCATTGAGGTCAAATACAAACATCGATCTGACCCTACTTCTGATGAGAACAAACAAACTTGCTTTCTTTTCCTAAGAATTTTCATTTGAAATCCTAGCCAGCTTTATAAACATTGCCTTAGGGCTCAAACACAGGGGTGTTCTAGGGCCATATAATGTAAAATACAACTTTATTCTGGCATCTGGAAAAGCCACAGGCGTTGGGTAGAGCCTCCGGTACAATGGATTATAGGATATGTGTGCAGTGCCAAGTGTAGTTGTGTGCACAGACGTATGCCCCTGCATTTACTTAAATCGGAGAGTGCAAAATCTGGTGTAGCCAATCAGCTTCTAACTACAGCTTCTTCAACTTAAGCTACACCAGATTTTGCACTCTCCAGTTTTAGTGAACGACCCCCATAGTGTCTGCCCCCGGGAGTGTGTGTACACACACACTGGGAGCTGCGTATTCCCACCACAGCCAGATCCTGTAATCCATTAATACAGGTGGCTGTACACAAGATCTGTGCCTCCTGAGTGCTAATATATTTATATATAACAGCCATGTGTGTCCTCAATGCATTCAGAGCCACTGATCCCAAACATGCCTGTGATGTCACTCCTCTGTGTAGTTCTGGATCAATGACATTGGATCAGCAATGACATCACCCCCTCTGTATACAACTCCCCTACAAAGGCTGCCAATATACAATACGAGGAAACCTCCAGAACACTACATTCCAGGAGACAGGACTGGGTACATGAGACACATGCAGGCGCCCTCTAATCACCAGTCTGGTGACCTCCCCACAATACAGTGCCCTTATAACTCACCTTCACCCACCGCTTCCAGAGCCGACCGGAAGATCAAACGCACACAACCGGAAATAGAACTCTCATGCTTGTCAAGCCTCGTTCTCACCGTCTAATCACGGCGAAATATCGAAGGACGTATGGCTGATTTGCATTTTAGTTTCTGATTGGAGGAATTCGTTGGCACCGCCCTTCTCCCTAATTGTGGCGAGTGTAATGTTCTGGGGATTGATCAGGGGCGTGGCTTCCTTGTTCTAGCTGCAGTGCTACATTGGCTGACAGAGATCACTCTGGAGAAGTTGTAGTGTACTCTTGAGAATTTTTTATTTTTTGGAAAATGGCGCCCCTACGGGATTAATGTCATAATGTGCTAACCACTTGCCTACTGGGCACTTTCACCCCCTTCCTGCCCAGGCCAATTTTCAGCTTTTTAGCGCTCTCACACTTTGAATGACTATTGCGCGGTCATGATACACTGTGACTGTACCCAAATCAAATTTTGTCAAATTTTTTCACACAAATAGTGATTTCTCTTGGTGGTATTTAGTCACCACTGGGTTTTTCATTTTTTGCTAAATAAATGAATAAAGACTGAAATTTTTGAATAAAAATAAAACGTTTTCATAGTTGAAGGGCACTGATGAGGTGGCACTATATAGGCAGCACTGATGGGCACGGGTAGGCGGCTCTGATGGGTGACACTGATGAGGAGGCACTGATTGGCAGCACTGATGGACACTTGTTGGTACTGAGGGGGATCTGCACTGAGGGGGGTCTGCACTGAGGGGGGCTTGCCCTGAGGG
>BLSH010022043.1:2364840-2378128 GCA_018402905.1 Glandirana rugosa
TATAAATATATGGTCAGATACGTAGTCAGGATTTTTATCCCCAGTCAATGGTTTACTTTCTGTAAACCTTCGGACCTGTTTTCCCTATTAGGTCTGTAGTTAGTGGAGGGGGGTCTGTACTGAGGGAGGGGAGACTAAAGTTGGTAGAGGGGGTGAAACCAATTTTTTCCGCACCGGATGACGCCAACCCTAGTGACGCCACTGAAAATACACACAAAACGCATCCAGCCATGATCACCATTGCAACAGGTACATGAATCCATTGCATGCACCGACTTTTGTTGTACAGAGCCATGACACAATTTTAAGGAGTGTCTATGGCACTCTTTGAAGTCCAGAGTACATATCTACCAACTGTCCCCAGATTGCTAAGGACTTTCATAAGTTTGGAGATTATCCCTTTTGTCCAGGCTTCCAAATGTCTTTCATTTGGTAACTGACCCCTATTTTTAGGACTGATGCATAGACTGGTATATAAATATATGGAACAGCACTGGGGCTAAGAAAAAAAAATAACTTTAATAATTCTGAGATAGGATCTTAAAGTTTTGAGATATTGGAATTGATTTACTAAAGGCAAATGGGGTGTTCACTCTACAAGGGAAGTTGTACTTTGCAGAGGATTTTTCCTCAGAACTTAGTGAATGCGGTGAAGCTCTGCTGACTTTCATCATCCAATCATGTGCAAGCAAAAATTACTGTTTTCTTAAAATTTTGCTTGCACGTGATTGGGTAATCATTGCAAAGTGAAACTTCGCTTCATTCACTAAGTTCTGGGAAAACTTCCCTTGCAAAACGAACAGCCTATTTTCCTTTATTAATCTCATTATGTCAGAATTAGGTGTTAGTGTGTCAGGATTCTTCATTATTATCTCAGATTTCTTTGTTATCTCGGAATTCCCACGTATTATCTAAGAGTGCTTTATGATATTAGCTTAGAATTTCTAGAAAATCAGATTTCTGACAATAGAGCATTTGCTCCACTTTTCTGGCAGTTTGGCCCTTTAAATGGTCCTCTGCCACAGTCAAAATGTCCTGCCACCAATTTTGGTAGCTTTACAAAGACGCGTGACAGACTCAGATAGCTCTTAAAGTGGTTGTATACCCATTTTTCTAGTTTTTACCTACAGGTGAGCCTATAATAAGGCTTACCTGTAGGTAAAATGAATATCTCCTAATTATTCACCCTGCAAGGAGGCACTGACGTCACGGCGCGTGCCCTGTGATGTCCCGGCAAAGGCCGGGCGCATATTGCCGGACCTTGCAAGAAAGGCCGCTGGAAAAAAGAACTCCCGAATGTGCGGGAGTGACGTCTCACAGCTCCAGCCACTCACAGCCCTGGAGCCGCGAACCCGGAAGGAAGCCCCGAGGGAAAATGTCAGCTCCCTCTGCGGGGACCGAGTCGCCCGGTCGGTGTTAGTACTTCATAATGAGCTAGTATGCGGTGCATATTAGCTCATTATGCCTTTGCCTTACAGGTTTTATTTTTTTTTTCCCTATATTGAGTATACAACCGCTTTAATAGTGGTGCTATAGCTACACCAGAGAATAACCTACAGTACATATTGAAACTGGAGTATTTAGAACCAACTCCAAACTGGCATGCAGAGACAGACAAAGTGCTTGTCTCTGTACGCTGTGTAGTTGAGCATACCTCCCAACTTTCTGAGTTGGGAACGAGGGACACCTATCAGCAAAAGTATGTAGGTATAGGACACATCCCTTGCCACGCCTCCCCTTAAGGAGAATTATACAAAAAAATGATTGGTTAACCACTTGCCGACCGCTCGCCGCAGCGTGACGGTGGCAAGGTGGCTCGTTATCGCGAACCGCGCGTCACCTGACGGTGGCCGCGATAACTAGCATTGTGAGCGCGCACCGCCAGAGGCACGCTCGCACGCTCACTGTGTCCGGGGGGGGGCAGGGAGTGGGTAGGGTGGACTCGATCACCGCCAGCTACCGCGATGCCCCCCCGCAGTGAAAGTACAGAGATCCGTGTAGGTAAACACGGATCTCCGTTCTGACAGAGGGGGAAGGGCGGTGATCACAGGCCTCCTGTATATGGAAGCCGTGATCACTCCCCTCCCCCTGCTAGGCCAGCACCAATATAGTTAGAACACAGTGTGGGAACACAGTTAACCCTTAGAGCACCCCCTGCAGGTTAACCCCTTCACTGCCAATGGCATTTACACAGTAATCAGTGCATTTTTATAGCAATGATCGCTGTATAAATGCCAATGGTCCCAAAAAAGTGTCAAGATAGTCTGACTTGTCCACCGCAATATCGCAGTACCGCTAAAAATCGCAGATCGTCGCCATTACTAGTAAAAAATATAAAAACCCCAGAAATTAATTCTCATCATCCATAAACACGTCAACTTTTGCGCAAACCAATCAATAAACGCCAATTGTGATTTTTTAACCAAAAATATGAGCAAAAATATAAATCGGCCAAAACTGATGAAAAAAATGTTTTTTATATATATTTTTTTGGATTTGTATTTTAGCAAAAAGTAAGAAAAACTGTGTTTTTGCAAAATTGTCACTATTTTTTTATTTATAGCGGTGATCAGAAATGACACAGAGGTGATCAAAAACCCCCAAAAGACATCTCTATTTGTGGGAAAAAAAGGACGCAAATTTAGTTTGGGTACAACGTCGCACGACCGCCCAATTTTCAGTTAAAGCGACGCAGCGCCGAATCGCAAAAAGTGCTCTGGTCCTAAAGTGTGAAATCCTTCCGGGCTGAAGTGGTTAAACCCAAAAGTCCTTTTTTTTAACCACTACTATCCCTTTATATTGGCTTTTGAAATTTGCAAATGCAGCAATTTATAAATTGGGTGGAAGGTTTAGCACTGGGTAACACTTTTTGATAGATAAAAAGTGCATTTTATATATAACTATATACATCAGACCAAAATGAGGGACAAATTAGGAGGAAGGAGGAACAGAGGGACATTTTTCCAAATGAGGGACAGTCCCTCAAAATCAGGGACAGTTGGGAGCTATGGTTGGGTGGTATGGTTGCTACCGCTGCCCACCTCCCCACCTGTCACTGGTTGCCAAGGATGTTATTGGCTGTATAGCCCATAGCATCCTAGCAAAAAAAGTGTTGTAGACAGTGGGTAGAACCTGATGGGGAAATTAAGGGGCTAGTTCCCCACTAGGTCTGCTCGCTCCTTGTGATTGGCAGCAGGCAGTGGGGAGAGTCTAGTGTCAATAGCAGGCTGTCTATTGGTTATATATCTGTCAGTCACAAGGGAAGCAGACCTGATGGATATTGAGCTGTCTTCACAAAATAGTGATAATAATATGTGCATAACCCAATAAAGCATACTGCAAACTAAATTATAAGGATATATTCATATAAACATGAAGAGCAAATAGTGCTTTAAGACAGTGGTTTTCAACCCTGTCCTCAAGTACCCCCAACAGGCTATGTTTGCAGGTTTTCCTTTATCTTGCATGGGTGCTTTAAATCAGTGTCAATGGCTTGGTATTTTGGACAGTAATTTTATCTAAGAGAAATTCCCAAAACATGGCCTATTGGGGGTACTCGAAGACAGGGTTGAAAATTACTGCTTTAACCGCTTGTCGACTGACCACTGTGGCTTGATAACGCAAAACGTCGTCATATGACGGCGGCTGCGAGATCAAGCCCAGTGAGCGCGCGCGTGCCGCCGGAAGCGCGCCCGCACGCTCACTGTGTCCGGGGAGGGCCAGGGAGCGGGTGCGGCGGAGTCGATCTCCGCCGGCCACCCGCGATGCCCCCCCCCCGGAGTGAAAGAACGGAGGTCCGTGTAAGTAAACAGGGACCTCCGTTCTGTGAGAGGGGGAAGGGCTGTGATCACAGCCTTCCTCTACATGGAAGGTGTGATCACTTCCCTTCTCCTGTTAGGGCAGTCCCCCCACAGTTAGAACACGCCCAGGGAACACTGTTAACCCTTAGAGCGCCCCCTGCAGGTTAACCCCTTCACTGCCAATGGCATTTACACAGTAATCAGTGCATTTTTATAGCACTGATCGCTGTATAAATGCCAATGGTCCCAAAAAAATGTCAAAATGTTCCGACATGTCCGCTGAAATATCGCAGTACCGCTAAAAATCGCAGATCGCCACCATTACTAGTAAAAAATAAAAAAAACCCAGAAATGAATTCTCATCATCCGTAAACGCAACCACTTTTGCGCAAACCAATCAATAAACGCCGATTGCGATTTTTTTTTATCACAAATACGAGGAAGAATATAAATCGCCCAAAACCGAAGTGCCACAAGCAATAAGATATCAGTCCCAATATCCAAAACTTAGGAAAAGTGATGTTCCACTCAAGTAACCATAATGACATTAGTGCTGTCACCAAAAAACATGCTCCTCTCCCACAAGTGAGGATTGCTTCCTTACCGGAAATATGTGACCCTTGCAGGTCAGAAGAGCCGCAATGGATATATATATATAAGAGAATGACTCTCAGCAGGCAAAGCAGAGTGATGATCAGCCTCTTGAAAACAGTAATGTTGTATGGTAATCTCACAAGTGCATATGGTGCATGATATACTCCAAAAGAGGGAAGGCAAAACTTCATTGTGCAATCACCAATATAAAACAATTTATTATAAAAGACTTATACTCACAAGGCAGTAAGATTACAAGCATTAGGTATACACAGCATCCGACGCCCCCAGCAGGTGTGCTAATGTCACTGCTATTTCCTTCCACCTGATGTACGTTTAGACGTATGAGACGTCGTTACTGGGGCAAATGAACGTCTCATAGGACAAAACGTACGTCAGGTGGAGGTAAAGAGCGGTGAGGTCAGCACACCCACTGGTGCGTCAGACGCTGTACATACCAAATGCTTGTAATCTTACTGTCCTTGTGAGTATAAGTCTTTTATAATAATTTGTTTTATATTGGTCATGGCGCAGTGACGCTTTGCCTTCCCTCTGCTACATTTCTTTGGTGAAAATAACCCAAATCGGTGTTTATTGTGTAATCTGTAGGAAGGTTATAGAGTTCACAAACAATTGTATATATCTGAAAAATGATCAGTCCTGATGTACTGACCGCCTATCTCATTTCTTGAGGCCCGAAAACTCCAAGGCATTACAAATATCCCCCAAATGACCCCTTTTTTAGAAAGTAGACAGTCCAAGTTATTTATTAAGAGGCATGGCGAGTTGTAATTTTTTGTCATAAAAAATTTTTTTTTTCACATTTTTTTTTTTTTTGTCATACTATCACCAGTGCAGTACAGCGTCATCATATAAATGGTGCGGCGGTGATAAGGGACACTGACTGGTGACAGAACGTAAAAAAAATAAAAAGTAATCATTTTTTTTATGTTTTTTTTCTTTTTTATTATTTTTTTTTAACACACTGTGACCAGAGCAATACAGTGTTTCTTTTGTTACACATTACGATTGCTTATAACAGTGAATTTCATTGGTTTAAGCAACCATTTTTACTGAATGAAATTGATTCATTTACTGTTTACTATTGTGGTTAGCTGTGAATGGCCACAGCTAATCACATGATACAAATGGGCTGTGATTGGCCTTGTCTGTATCATGTGATCACTGTGACCAATTTCAGAGATCAACACAATTGTACACAATGAATGGCATAAATAAAAGCAATTAATTGTGTACAATTGTCATGTGCTCTGCTGTGATTTACTTTTCCTACGGATTTTTGTTCACATTTCTGTCTATCTATGCCCAGCGTGGCATTACATTGTCTGTGGTGGATGGAAGTCTCAGTGCAGAATCCTTGTTGCCGTTGTTCCAGACAGGCTTTCACTGTTATGTTAAGCTTGCCATAACCCCACAGATTTCTTGGGTCCAGCCTAAGGGTTGAATTAAATAAATCTAAGGCTGTCCATAAACTATTCCATTTTTTTTTTGATTAGCAAGAGGACTAATAAAAAAAACAAACAGTTGCCTCATCAATACAAGTGAAGTGAATGGAGGAACCGTCCCCGCTGTGCTTTCATAAGCTGACAGGGAGAACTCCTACATTGTCAGAATACACTGATCTGCACTGCCACCGCTGATCTAATTTTTCTCCATCTTTAGATCAACTTGTGTCGAGCGGCAAGGACCATTGATGGATTGAAAGCTTTTTTCCTTCATTTTCACCCGGTGATCCGGCCAGTAAGTCTGTTGTTTTTCAGAAAGCTTTCCTGCCGATTTAGCAGTTAGTGGGTTGATACAAACCATTTAACACAGACAGGGATACTTACAATGGTCAGCTTTTATTCATTTATGTAAAACCTTTATCCTAAAAGGAAAAAAACATCTGCTACAACTGCTTAAAAGGTGTTAGCTTAAGTTTGACTTCAATTTGTTATTGTATTTAAATACAGTACCAATGCGGCTGTCCCAAAAGTGCCCCCTGTGCTCCTTCATCCAGAGTAGGGGCACTCTAATACAAGAGCTGTGTTACTGGCCAGATCACCAGGTGAAAACAGAGGCCGAAAAGAAAACGAATGCAAACACCACATCTAATGATCGGTAAGCTGTAATATATTACATGTTTGGCTTGGGGTTTAACCACTTACTGACCGCGGCGCATACATTTACTTTGGCAAAGTGCCTCCACTGTATATAAACGGCGATTCAGGGAGCCGCAGTTGCAGACGGCTGTACGCTGCCACAGGCGCGCTCTAGTGCCCGCTGCACACTGCGTGAGTGTGGCCGCGGGTCGGGAAAACTCAATGTTCGCAGACGACCTGCAATCACCTAATACAGAGGCAGAACGGGGAACCACCAATGTAAACATGGTGGTTCCCCGTTCTGACAGGGGACATCCCTGTAATCAGGATCAGTTAGATCTGTCATGCCCCTGCCAGCCCAGCCCCCACACAATTAGAACACAGTGAGGGAACACAATTAACCCCTAGATCGCCCCCCACAACTTAACCCCTTCCCAGCCAGTGACATTTACAAAGTAATCAGTGGCTATTTTTAGCTCTGATCGCTGTATAAATGTCAATGGTCCCAAAACAGTGTCAAAGGTGTCCGATCTGTCCGCCACAATATCGCAGTCCTGATAAAAATCGCAGATCACCGCCATTACCAGCAAAAAAAATTACAAATAATAAAAACGCTATAAATCAATCCTCATAGTTTGTAGACACAATAACCTTTGCGCAAACCAATCAAAAAATGCTTTGTGCAATTTTATTTACCAAAAATATGTTGAAGAATACATTTTGGCCTAGACTGATAAATACATTTCTTTTTTTTATATATATATTTTTTGATATGTATTTTATCAAAAAGTAAAAAAAAATGTTCTTTTTCAAAATTGTCGCTCTTTTTTTTGTTTATAGCGCAAACAAATAAAAACCACAGAGGTGATCAAATACCACCAAAAGAAAGCTCTATTTGTGGGAAAAAAAGGACGTCAATTTCGTTTGGGTACAACGTCGCACGACCACGAAATTGTCAGTTAAAACGACGCAGTGCTGAATCGCAAAAAGTGCTCTGGTCAGGAAGGGGGTAAAGCCTGAAGTGGTCAATACTGCTTTAAAAGATTCCTCCATCCTAAACAGAGCAGATGGCAGCGCCAGCAGTCAGAATACCCAAAGAGTGTCTATATTGGATTGGATACAGGCGCTGTTCTGCTGACAATCTTCCTCCTCCATTCATCAAAGGATGTCAGGTGGAGTGGTAATGACAGGGTCAAATTTTGCTCAGTGTATGGCCAGCTTTAGGTTGAAGTCTGATGTGGGTCATTGTTACTGCCACATCCAAACATATATTATAATCACAGACGTGGTGCCACGTTTTGCAGTGTATGTCTCACCTACTTTCATTCTCCACATATAATATGAACCATCTATTGTTGAATTTCTGCCATTTGAAAAACTTCTTTAACAAGCTTTATTTGTGGCAATCAATTCTCGTTATTAACTGTTTGTTCTGGTAAATGAGTTGTAAACACAGCTGATACAATGATTGCCCTCTGGAGATCATCTAAAAAAATAAATGGAACCCCAGGAGGCCCTAGATTGTGTTTCCTGCAGATGTTTATGTAAATAATTGTTTATTACCGAAGACTGAATAGAGCAGACATCTTTTGAAAATCCCTCAAGTATGGTGTAACTATATTTAACACTAACTAGAAAAGATTAACTAGCTTCAAAAACTTTAAGATTCACGTAAATGGAACTTTAAAAGGTTAATATTGAACTCACATAGCATTCTGCGAATGGCCAAGGGGAAAGGGTAAAATGACGCTAATGCTTCTATTTATGAGAATAATTTTGATAATAAAGGACAAAGGTTTCCAAAGTGTCTGGACAGTCATTAGTTACAGTCAGGGCTCCGATAGAAATCGCGGGGTCCAGGGCCAGATTAACATAGGGGCTATTGGAGCTGCAGCTCCAGGCCCCTTCTTTAAGATAGGCCCAGCCCAGTGGTGTGAGTGAGTCGCTAATGCTGCCCAGCCCTGCTCTGTGGGCATTGTACACATGATTGATATGTAAATTGAAGCGGCATTGATATGTAAATTATTCTTTCACCCCCCCCTCTCTTTCACCCTCCTCTCTCTCTCACCCTCCATCCCCGCTCTCTCACCCCCATCCTCCTCTATTTCTCACTCCCCTCTCTATTTAATTTGTTTCAATATTTAATTTGTTTTAACAAAAATTGTTTGCATTTTCATTGTAAAAAAAAAAAGGGCCAACAAAATCCACAGCACCAGGCACGTGATGCTCTTAATCCGGCCCTGGCGGGGCCCCGTACAGACTATCTGACAGCCCCCCCCCACCCCCAAGAAAGTATTAAAGCTATATTTTGCTAAAAATACAATAAAACTATTAGCAGACACAAATACAACATAACTCACAGAATCCCTGCTAAATCTAAAAGACAAAACTGAGTTAATAAATAAAAATGAAGATGAGATGAAAAAAATATCCAGGCTTCGGGATCCGAGGGACAGAGGGAGAGAAAAAAAGTTAAGCTCCATGCACACTGGGCTTAAAAAAACTCCAGTTCACTTGGCAGAAAAAAACACTCATATAGAACATTTTTTGTACAAAGTTTAGACGCGTTTAGGAGAATCAGAAGGTTTTTTTTTTCTGTCTTTAAGCCCTCATACACACGGGCGTTTTTAACGCCACGTTTTTGGGCGTTTTTTGCAGCTCTCCATGTTATTCAATGGCCCTCTAAAAACGCTGACGTTTTTGAGCAGTAGAGGGCGTCGGCGTTAGTGAGCTGTAGCTAGAATGCGGGACCAGTGTGTTCGGAAGCTGCAGCGTCATGGCGTTTTTGAAGCTGAGCCGGCAAAACGCACAATAACGTTGCTTAACGTTGTATACACAACGTTAAGCCTCGTCAGGCGTTCTATTCAAAATCACTGGTTCCCTATGGGAGCCCATTGATTTGAATAGAAGCCGGACCAGAAGTCGGATCACGATGATCCGACTTGCGGCGCAAGTTGTGTGCTAGGGGTCTTAAAGAGGACCCCCGCAAAAAATTTGCGTGGGTTCCCCCCCCCCAAGAGCATACCAGGCTCTTCAATCTGGCATGGATTTTAAGAAAAAACAGTGTACGGTCCCCCTCAAAGTCCATACCAGACCCTTATCTGAGAACGCAGCCTGGCAGGCCAGGAAAGGGGGTGGGGACAAGCGAGCGCCCCCCCCCTCCTGGACCGTACCAGGCCGCATGCCCTCAACATGGGGAGTATGGGTGCTTTGGGGCAGGGGGGGCTCTGCGCCCCCCACCCCAAAGCACCTTGCCCCCATGTTGATGGGGACAAGAGCCTCTTCCCAACAACCCTGGCCGTTGGTTGTCGGGGTCTGAGGGCGGGGGCTTATCGGAATCTGGAAGCCCCCTTTAATAAGGGGGCCCCCAGATGCCAGCCCCCCCACCCTATGTAAATGAGTATGGGGTGCATTGTACCCCTACCCATTTAACTGCAAAAAAAGTGTACAAAAAAAACACACTACACAGCTTTTTAAAATATTTTATTAAATCAGCTCTGGCATCTTCTCCCCTCTCTTCTTTCTTCAGCTCTTTTGCGGGGTCTTGGGCCTGCTGAGGGGTCTTCTGTCTTCTGCGGGGTCTTCTGCTCTTTTGCCGCTGTCTCCTCGGCTAGCTTCTCCCGCTTCTTCTTCTGCTTCTTCTTCTTTCTGGAGATGTTGACTCGTCGCTCTCTTCCACTCGAATGCCAGGTCCGTGCTGCGCGGCTGCCTTATATTGGCATGGGGCGGGGCCACACGCTGACATCATCATGAGCCCCGCCCTCATGACATCACATCTTGGGGCGGGCCTGTGATGGGAAAGTTGAGCTTAAAATATGCCTGTAATCGTCCTAATGTGTATGGACACATAGGATAACATTGACCTGCTTCTATAGGCAAAACACTAAACTCGTGTAGAATCAATGTTTTTTAAGCCGATGTGCATGGAGTCTTAGCGAGATAACAAACTCCAGTGCTGAGAGGAGGGGTGGCCCACACAGCGAGGGGGGATTACCGAGGGACGACTGTCTCTTTTTTATCAGATAAAAGCTGGCAGCAAGGGAGAGGGAAGGAGAGCAACTTTTTCATCTGCTGGAGGAAAAGAGACACAATTGTCATCTGTCACTAATCCCCCCTGTGTGGGCCCCCCTGTGTGCTCCGGGCCCCCCACACCAGGGCTAGTGCCCCCCCCCTATCAGCGGCCCTGGTTACAGTGCCATCGGCATTATAATACTGGCTATGTCTGAGGGAGTTACCGCACGGGTTCAGTAGACCCTGTCCCCGCCACTGTTGCAAGACAAGTGTAGCTAGAAACTGTGTTCCTGATTGCCGCCACACCAGACCAGTGCAGCCAGCAACAGTTTTCCTGGTCAGCACCACACCAGTCCCAGTGTCACCAGAGCAGCATATGCCAGCAACAGTGTTCCTTATCACTGCCACCTCAGTCACAGTGGTGGAGATTTACTAAAACTGGAGGACTCAGAAACTGATGCAGCTGTGCATGGTAACCAATCAGCTTCTAACTTCAGCTTGTTCAATTCAAGCTGATTGATTGCTATGCATAGCTGCACCAGGTTGCAGATTGCATGCTCCAGTTTTAGTAAATCTCCCCCAGTGTTCACAAACCAGTGTAAGCCAGCAACAGTGTCCATGATTGCTGCCATAGTAGTCCCCAGTGTCACCAGACCAGTGTAAGCTAGCAAAGGTTTTCTTGATCACCGCCACACCATCTCCAGTGCCATCAGACCAGTGTATGCCAGCAACAGTGTTCCTGATCACTGCCACACCAGTGAAGTGTTACCTCTGCCTGCCACATGTACTGACCCTGGCCTGTTTGCTGACCATGTCTCTGCCTGCTGCCTATGTTCCTGTGAGACTCCAGTTCCAGCTATCCCCTGCAGATAACCACACTCCTGGAACCACAGGAACTCTTTTTTTCTTCCTTTTTTCAGCCTCCTGTACTTCCTGGTTAGTAAACATGGCATTGTTGGGGGCAGCCACATGCCAGTAGGCTAGGTTTGCTTGGCTTATAGGAACAGGGACTACTATGAATGATGCTACAATACACTATATTCCCTGACCACTCCTACATAGGCAACCATTACAGTACATTGGCTTTGGCAAGATACAATGTCCAGTACGTAATCAGTCCAAACAGTAAAAAAAAGTATCGGAAGTAGTAGCAGAATGTGGTTTGAGTTGTAATTCTAGGTATGCCCATGCTGTGTGTTAAAAATATCTTATTCAATTCATTTGACAACTTTGTGTAAAAAAATAATTTTTATTTTCTTTCCGCATTTTCCAAAATCTTGTTGCAAAAATATGAGTTTTCAAAAGACTCACCGTGCCTCTTAAAAAATACCTTCCGGTATTTACTCTCCAAAATGTGGTCATTTTGTGGGTGTTTCCATTGTCCTGGTGCTCCAGTGCTTTCCATCAGAAAAGGTAGTCAGAAAATGAGATATGTAATTGATGCCCTTAGAAAGCCTTAAAGCGGTAGTAAACCCGCCTGAAAAAAAAGAAAAATCCTGCAAGACAATAGTATAATATGTTAGTATGCATCGCATCATCATCATCATCAGAGCGATTGCGCCGCTAATGTCAGCGGCTGCATGCAGGGCGAATATCTCCTAAACCATGTAGGTTTAGGAGATATTAATTTTACCTACAGGTAAGCCTTATTATAGGCTTACCTGTAGGTAAAAACAGTACTTGGGGGTTTACTACCGCTTTAAGGTGATATTTGGATTTCAGGCCTCTTTGTGTGGTAAGGCTGTGAAAAAGTCTACACACGTGATATTGCCACAATCAGGAGGAGTAGCAGAATGTGCTTTGAGTTGTAATTATTTTCCCATGCTGTGTGTGAAAAATAACTTATTAAATTGATAATTTTGTGTAAAATAATTAATTATTATGTTCTTCTGCATTCTCCAAAAACATGTAGTATAAAAATGAAGTCTTAAAAAGACGCTTAAAAAATACCTTAAGTTTACCCAAGTTTCAAAAAAATTACATTTTAAAAAAACTCACTATCAGAAAATACCTTGGGGTGTTTGCTTTCCAAAATATGGAAATTTTATGGGTGTTTCCACTGTACTGGTGCTCAAAAGCCTTCAAAAACGTGATAGGTAGTCAGAAAATGAGATGCTTAATTCATGGTCCTTGAAAGCCCAGAGTTGCTCCTTGTATTTTTGGCCCCTTTATGCATCAAGGCTGTAAAAACTTCCCACACTTTGGTATCCCCATACTCAGGAGTAGCAGATTTTTTAAAAAATGTTATTTAATTTCTTTATTTTCCAAAAATTTGGGACAAAAAACACCATTACTCTTATTAACCACTTGACAACTGGGCACTTAAACCCCCTTCCTAACCAGACCAATTTTCAGCTTTCAGTGCTCTCACAATTTGAATGACAATTACTCAGTCATACTACACTGTACCCATATGAAAATTTCGTCCTTTTTTTCACACAAATAGAGCTTTCTTTTGGTGGTATTTAATCACCATTGGGGTGTTTATTTTTTGAGCAATAAATGGAAAAATACCGAAAATTTTGTAAAAAAATGCATTTTTCTTTATTTCTGTTATAACATTTTGCAAATTAGTAATTTTTCTTCGTAAATTTTGGCCAAAATTTATACTGCTATATGTCTTTGGTAAAAATAACCCAAATTAGTGTATATTATTTGGTCTTTGTGAAAGTTATAGAGTCTACAATCTATGGTGCCAATCACTGAAAATTTATCACACCTGATGCACTGACGGCCTATCTCATTTCCGCTTTACCTAACAAGACAGGAAAGTACAAATAC
>BLSH010022043.1:2378138-2388641 GCA_018402905.1 Glandirana rugosa
TTTATCCACATTCGATACCTCAGATGTTTAATATTGTGTATATAAACTATTAACTAGTCAGGACTACATGACTACCGGATAGAGTAAAGAACTCCGAGATTTTACGGTCCTTTCATGTTTATGGGGGACTTTAATGGGGAAAAAACTTCCATCTGTCAGGTTCCATAAATTGGTGAACGGCTGGCAACTTCCGCCGGCTTGTTTACATGTGATGCTCCGTCATTTGACGGAGCGATCACGTGGTAAACGGCCGCTCCAAGCGGCCATTTACCGTGATCCGTGATGCGCTGGGTCTCAGAGACCCGGCGGTCACGGATGCTCCCAGGGGAGCGCCCCAGGGGGCGCGCGGGAGCGCGATTGTGGGAGGACGTTATATAACGTCCTCCCACAACAATGGGTGCCACTTGCCGCCGTGTATCTACGCTACACGGTCGGCAAGTGGTTAAATACCTTGGACTGTCTACCTTCAAAAAAGGGGTAATTTCAGGGGGTATTTGTACTTTCCTGGCATTTTAGAGCCTCAAGAAATGAGATAGGCCATCAGTACATCAGGACTGATCAATTATCAAATATATGTGTTATAATTTGTAGACTCCATAGCTTACACCTATTTGGTTTTTTTTCCCACCAAGGAAATGTAGCAGAATACATTTTTGCTCAAATTTCTGCAGAAAGATTTCATATTTGCAAAGTTTCATAACAGAAACTAAGAAAAACTGTTTTGTTTTTTTAAATGTTTGTCTTTTTCCTTTATATAACAAATAATTTAAAAAACCCATTGGTGATTAAATACCACCAAAAGAAAGCTCTATCTATCACAAAAAGTGATATAAAATAAATTTAGCTACTTGCTCATCCATCTCTTTATGGACCATGCTCTGTGCACTGGTGCACAGTCAGGGCCGGCCCTACCATGGGTCCCAGTGGGTCCAATGGTCCCAGGTGGCAAGTTGAGAGCGGCTGCAGAGCAGGGTCGCCGATATCTATACGATCCGCATCTAGTGCAGACTCAGTGAGAGTGTTGCGGGCTGCCTGACACAGAGCTGTGTCCCACACAGCCGCCGCACTCTCAGTGAGTCTGCACTCAGTGCTTCAGTGACAGCCAGAGCCCGGAGATCATTGTGAGCTAGTCTCCTCCTTGCTCCGCCGATATGATAGAGCCAGGAGGAACTTTCTTATATGAGTTCCTCAGCAGGGGTGGCACCAGGTGTCTAAATACTGCATTAGACTGTCTATATACTACACTAGCCTGTCTATATACTGCACTAGTCTGTTGGTATACCCTAGCCTGTTTATATACTGCACTAGCCTGTCTATATACTGCACTAGCCTGTCTAAATACTGCACTGGCCTGTCTAAATACTGCACTAGCCTGTCTATATACTGCACTAGCCTGTCTATATACTGCACTAGACTGTCTATATACTGCACTAGTCTGTATATATACTGCACTAGCCTGTCTATATACTGCACTAGCCTGTCTATATACTGCACTAGCCTGTATATATACTGCACTAGCCTGTCCATATACTGCACTAGACTGTCTATATACTGCACTAGTCTGTCTGTATACCCTAGCCTGTCTATATACTGCACTAGCCTGTCTATATACTACACTAGTCTGTCTTTATACTGCACTAGCCTGTCTATATACTTCACTAGCCTGTCTATATACTGCACTAGCCTGTCTATATATTGCACTAGCCTATCTATATACTGCACTAGCCTGTCTGTATACCCTAGCCTGTCTATATACTGCACTAACCTGTCTTTATACTTCACTAGCCTGTCTATATACTGCACTAGCCTCTCTATATACTACAATAGCCTATTTATATACTGCACTAGCCTCTCTATATACTACAATAGCCTGTCTATATACTGCACTAGCCTGTCTATATACTTCACTAGCCTGTCTATATACTGCACTAGCCTGTCTATATACTGCACTAGCCTGTCCATATACTGCACTAGCCTGTCTATATACTGCACTAGCCTGTCTATATACTGCACTAGTCTGTCGGTATACCCTAGCCTGTCTATATACTGCACTAGCCTGTCTATATACTACACTAGTCTGTCTATATACTGCACTAGCCTGTCTATATACTACACTAGTCTGTCTATATACTGCACTAGTCTGTCTATATACTGCACTAGCCTGTCTATATACTGCACTAGCCTCTCTATATACTACAATAGCCTTTTTATATACTGCACTAGTCTCTCTATATACTGCACTAGCCTGTCTATATACTGCACTAGCCTGTCTATATACTTCACTAGCCTGTCTATATACTGCACTAGCCTGTCTATATACTGCACTAACCTGTCTATATACGGTACTTCACTAGCCTGTCTATATACTGCACTAGTCTGTCTATATACTGCACTAACTTGTCTATATACTTCACTAGCCTGTCTATATACTGCACTAGACTGTCTATATACTGCACTAGCCTGTATATATACTGCACTAGCCTGTCCATATACTGCACTAGACTGTCTATATACTGCACTAGTCTGTCTGTATACCCTAGCCTGTCTATATACTGCACTAGCCTGTCTATATACTACACTAGTCTGTCTATATACTGCACTAGTCTGTCTATATACTTCACTAGACTGTCTATATACTGCACTAGTCTGTTGTTATACCCTAGCCTGTCTATATACTGCACTAGCCTGTCTATATACTACACTAGTCTGTCTATATACTGCACTAGTCTGTCTATATACTTCACTAGCCTGTCTATATACTGCACTAGCCTGTCTATATACTGCACTAGCCTGTCTGTATACCCTAGCCTGTGTATATATTGCACTAACCTGTCTATATACTTCACTAGCCTGTCTATATACTGCTCTAGCCTGTCTATATACTGCACTAGCCTCTCTATATACTACAATAGCCTATTTATATACTGCACTAGCCTCTCTATATACTACAATAGCCTGTCTATATACTGCACTAGCCTGTCTATATACTTCACTAGCCTGTCTATATACTGCACTAGCCTGTCTATATACTGCACTAGTCTGTCGGTATACCCTAGCCTGTCTATATACTGCACTGGCCTGTCTATATACTACACTAGTCTGTCTATATACTGCACTAGCCTGTCTATATACTGCACTAGCCTCTCTATATACTACAATAGCCTATTTATATACTGCACTAGTCTCTCTATATACTACAATAGCCTGTCTATATACTGCACAAGCCTGTCTATATACTTCACTAGCCTGTCTATATACTGCACTAGCCTGTCTATATACTGCACTAGTCTGTCTATATACTGCACTAACTTGTCTATATACTGCACTAGTCTGTCTATATACTGCACTAGCCTGTCTATATACTTCACTAGCCTGTCTATATACTGCACAAGCCCGTCTAGATGTAGCGCCCTCCTAGTTTGGGTACTAGTGAGTGTACATTGTTTTTGGCTCTCTCTGCTTAAAAGAAGAGCAGATAGGCAAATGTATATGCTATCTGCTTATCAGAGAGCCTTGATTTGAGTAAGGTCTGCTCAGTGTGCTCCGGTGCTGATTCATGTGGTCTGAAGAGTTTTACCCTGTCCAGTAGTATGGGTCCCTATTGGACAGGGGGAGAAAACCTCAGCCAGTGACAGCAGGTGTATTTGGAGGTGGTTCTGACCAGCTAGCAGGAGAGTGGTGACCCACTGCATCTTGGGTGAACACCTTCATATAAAAAGGAGCACATGGCCTCAAGGTTAGGAGTTCCAGCCCACCCAAGCATGAGGGGTGGAGGCATGTGTTTAGCTCCTGGCTGCTAGGCCCGAGGGCTTATCCAGGAGGCTGTTGGCTGCTAGGCCTAGTTGAGGCCTATCCGGATGCTGAAGCTGCAACCCACAGTTCTTTGAAAGCTGACAGAGGGAGAACGTACTTGGATTTGGTTTGATACTACAGTGGCAAAGTGTCGTTTGGAGGTTGGCAGAGAGAGGGCTACCGACTGTCCTAGGACATGGTGTGAGTACAGATCTGTGAGATGATCCTTGAGGCTGTGTTGCTAGAATTTTCCCCTGCCTCATATCAGCTTAATTGAGTGTTCCAGCTAGAAAGGAGACACTGGAGAGTGTCTTGAAAGAACAGAGTCCAGCTTCTGTCCTTACTGCTTAACAAGGGACATGTTCTGCTAAAGTCAGCCTGCCATAAAGTGCCTTTGGTAGTCTGCTACACTGAGTTAGAAAGGAGACACTGGCTAGTGTCTTGAAGAGGCATAGTCTAGCTTGTCCTTGATTGATTGGAAGGGGACTTGTTTCACTGGTGTCAGTCTGCTGTGTAAAGCCACTGACCACTTGCTATACAGAGCTAGGGAGAATTTGTCCTCAGTTACATACCTATCCTTCTCCTATCCAAGTTCAACAATAAAGCATTGAAAATTCATCCCCTCAGACATACCTATCCTTCTCCTATCCAAGTTCAACAATAAAGCATTGAAAATTCATCCCCTAGACTTATCATTGGAAACTAGCAGGATTGTGTGTGCACCTGGCTGTGTGAAAATGCCATAGTGACTGGCTGCAGGATAATCAGAGAGTGGCTCGGTAACAATTATAAATTTCATTAGCAGCTCCTTCGGGGGTACCGTTACATATAGTCCCTGACAAAAGTCTTGTCGCTTGTGTACATATTGACCTGAAGTGCCGCTGAAATATATTTCTAATCAAGATTTTTTTTTTACAAGAAATGGCTCATTTTAATCCCAACAGCTTTTGTAATAATGTTTCAGTGCAAAACAAAACTGTCAAAAAGTATTCTAATATTCACAGCTTGGTAAAGCCCATTGAGTCAATTTTTGCAAAGACATAAGTGTTGTCGCCTTGTCATATGAGCTTCACCTGTGACTAATAATGGATCAATTAGGTCTCAGGTGTGTATAAAAAGAACCCCAGTACACTAGACCTTCACATCAACTGCAACTAGACCTCTGCAAACATGCCTAAGATTCACCCTGAGACTAAAGCTTTGATTATCAAGAGGCTGAAGACCAGATCCACTGCTGATGTGGCAGACACCTTCAATGTGTCTCAACGTCAAGTACAGACAGAGGCGGCTATGGGTTTTGTGAAGCCTTAGGCAAAACCTAGACATGATGCCCCACTCACGCCCGTAATGGGAAAAAAAATACTTTATAAATTGCATATAATTAGGAGCTTTAAAGTGCTGATGTCAGTACTCTCTATCTCTGTGCTGGTGTCGGTGTCAAATTAGGCGGTTGCAAGGCCCCTGTGAGTATGAGGCCTTAGGCGACCACCTAATTTGCCTAATTAGAGAGCCGCCTCTGTCCAAACCACACTGGGAATGACGCTGTCGCCACAAGAAACACACATCCATGCATTAAAACATATCTTATGCATACAGTAAAACAATTCTATGGTACGAAATGATCCAGTTTGCTGTTACTTCCATGAATACAACCCAAAACATCACAAATGGACAGGTGCACCCGCAGACAGGAATCGGCGAAGAAATAAATAGATGGATAAATTGTTAACATCTCTCATAACATATAACCGTATTGCCAATTCCATCCCAAGGGGAGGCCTCATACGCTAAAATACGCTCAATAAATGTGGGGTAAAGATTCATAACAGAGACATCTATGAAATGCAGTGTGGCAAAAGAAACCGGCAATTGTCGCTCGGTACGACACACGAGAAATGTAAAATCTCACATGGAAATTGCCAGCCAAATGTAAAAACCACTGTAACCCAGCACTTCGACAGATAGCTACAAGTTATGGAAACAGTGTATAACTGGAGACTAGTATTAATATCTACAAATGTAAATATCAGTGAAAGCAATAATAATAGACACATGGCCCCACACAGTGAGCGATTTTACAAAAAAACCCTATTAAAAACCTATATTGAAACCTTATGCAGTTAGAACAAAATATATAACAGATCCAAACAAAATTTGAACTCCATTAACATGGAAACAATAGCCAAACAAAAGAGCCGCCCCAGAACCAGGAGTGGGCTATCTATCATAATAGTGAGTGACATCCCAGTCATAGTTCATACCTTCCGGAATCCGGCTTCCTATGCAAACCTCACGTTTGCATAGGAGGCGAAATAAATCACCTCCACATTGGTTTAATGCAGCCTTTCTCAACCTTTTCAACACTGAGGAACCCTTGAAATTATTCTCCGGTCTCAGGGAACCCCTGCGAAAAATCAAAAATCTACAACTCATGATACATTAGTGTGATGTCAATGGGAAGAATTACCCCCTGACAGATAGCTAAAAAGATCAATGATATCATTGGGAATTTATCTGAGAGGTAGAAATTGACCATTGCTCAGGGAACCCCTAGCAACCTCTGGAGGAACCCTAGGGTTCCACTGAACCCTGGTTGAGAAACCCTGGTTTAATGTAACCTTCTCTATAACCTGTACCTTCATGTAGGATGTGTCACCGCCATGTAGGTTATTGAAGTGCCGTGCAACATTCGTTGATTTTTGACCCTTTGTAGCTGTCAGATGCTCACACATGTGAGGTATCGCCGTGAATGTTAGAGCGAGAGCAACAATTCTAGCCCAAGACCTCCTCTGTAACTCTAGACTGGTAACCTGTAAAAAAATTTTTACGGGTTGCATATGGAGATTTATAATTACTAAACTTTGGTGCCATTCCACGAGTGTGCACAATTTTAAAGCATGACATGTTAGGTATCTCTTTACTTGGCGTAACATCTTTCACATTATGCAAAAAAAAAATTGCTCTAACTTTAGTGTTTTGTTTTGTTTAAATTCATGCAACAGTTTAAAAAAAAAAAAAAAAGCTTTGAAAAATTGCTGCACAAATACTGTGTGACATAGAAATTTGCAACGACCACCATTTTATTCTCTATGATCTCTGCAAAAAAAATAATATATATAAAAAAAAAAACATATAATATTTCAGTAATTTTCTAGCAAAAAAATATGATTTTACATGTAGGAGAGGGGTGCCAGAATTGGCCTGGTATGGAAGTGGTTAAACATTTAATCAATAATTTTTTTGCGGATATTGCTCTGGCAGTGAAAGGGTTAAGACTCCTTATTTATGGTCATGTGACTGCGATTTTAAATTTTTCCAGGTCTCAGCTCAGCCTAATGCTGGGCATACACTCTACGAAGAATCGTTCAAACTCATTTTCGAATAACGAACACTTGGGCGTAAGAGCAAATGATTTTACCGTCATGTAATGACGGAATTCTGATCGAAAAATCGTTCAACGGACATAAATAAATCAGATTTTCATTTGTTTTGTTACATATGCCTAGTGCAAACTGTTCGGACGAGAAACACATTAACCTTTCAATTTGATTGTTCGGCAGAAATTTTCCAAACTTGTCCTTCGTAGGTTTTTTTGCCTTAAAAACATCACAACCGATTACCGATTTATGCCAAAAAAACAAACTGTCTAAATGTCCAAACATGTAATCAATAACAAAAAAAATTGCCAAAATTGCCCTGTCAGTGAAAGGGTTAAGTGTCCTTATTTCTGATCATGTGACTGCAATTTTAAATTTTCCCTGGACTCAGCTCAGCCTAACAGTCAGTTTGGTTTTTTTATTTCAACTGTCAGAATTTAAAAAAAAAAAATGTTAGTTTGTCTGTCATTATGCATTATTGTTAATAACGTTCATCTATTTGTTTCAACTGTCGGAAAAACAAACAAAAAAAAAAACCTCTAGTTTCTCTTTCATTCTTTATTATTGTTAATTAAGTTTTTTATTTTTAAATATAATAGATAATTAGAAATATGGATGAACAGATAGATATTAATATATATAATATACAGTTATATTATGTATATACAGGGAACATGCAATCACCTGGCTGCACTGTTTTTAAATCCTAACTGAACTTTTCGTTTAAATCAGTTGAATTTTTTTTATATTGATGTCTAACATTGATTTACCCTTGTTACCATGGAAATCCTACTTCTGTACTAAACACAAATCATAAAAATGTAAACTATTTCTATCATTACATTGATATCCACAATGCACGGAAAAGATGTCATGGCTTGGACACTTGTTTACTCCTTTGACCATATAAGGCTTTGCCCATATATGGTCATTGGTCACATGTCTTGGTCACATGACCAGGTTCCTTGATGACATCACAGTGTAAGGCAGGGGGTATAGGGGTGGTGAGGGGAAGGAACGGTCAGTTGTTGCGGGAGTGGGAAGAGGTAGGTCATGTTCTGCTTTGCTCTGCACAGATTGTAGAATATGTGTGTGTTTCTATGGAGAAAGGAGGTCAGGGAAGGCAGATTTGTGATTGAATTTTTAGATCCCAATTGACCTTTTAGTTTAAATCTCCTGCCAGCCAGGACATGAAAAAAAAAAGTCATGCATAATCCTATAGTATGTTCTCCTTAGAAATCAGCCATAGCCTATGTAGGAAAGTCTGTGTAAAATAATATTTATTACAATATAGCAATTTCTCTTTATTTACATTACACTAATTACATTACATTAAATATATTAATTAATAACATCATTGCATTATCACAGTAATTCATAACATTGCATTCATTTCACAACATTCAAATTTGTGATTTGAATTATTTTTAGATCCCAACTGATCGGTCAGTTTAAATCAACTGCCAGCCGGTACATGGAAACCAAAGCTGGGCAAAGTCTTATAGTATGTTCTCCTTAGAAATCAGCCATAGTCCATGTAGGAAAGTCTGTGTAAAAAAATATTTATTACAATATGACAATTTCTCTTTAATTACATTACACTAATTACATTACATTAAATATATTAATTCATATCATTGCGTTATCACAGTAATTCATAACAATACAGTCATTTCACAACATTCAAATTTGTGATTTGAATTATTTTTAGATCCCAACTGATCGGTCAGTTTAAATCAACTGCCAGCCGATACATGGAAACCAAAGCTGAGCAAAGTCTTATAGTATGTTCTCCTTAGAAATCAGCCATAGTCTATGTAGGAAGCCCAGTGTAAATTATTTTTTATTACAATATGTCAATTTCTCTTTAATTACATTACACTAATTACGTTATTACATTACAATAATTACATTGCATTACTTATATTAATTAATAACATCATTGCATTATCACAGTAATTCATAACATTTACATTGACTTCACAAATAACATCATTACAATACATCAATTACTGCATTATATTACATGAAATAATTGGAGAAAGGGGGGCAAGGCAGCAAGTATGTGATTTGAACTATTTTTAGAACCCAATCGACCTTTTAGTTGAAATCACCTGCAAGCCGGTACATGAAAGCCAATGCTGGGAATAACCCTATAGTATGTTCTTAGAAATCAGCCATAGCCTATGTAGATAAGCCTGTGCTAAGGAACTGAAGAGTCATTACGCCACGAGAGAAGAGCAGTAAAATTTTGGCAGGACTGCTATCCATTTTTTAAACGTTCTAAACTTCGAATAACGTAAAATAATAATGCCAGACTTTTCTCTTTATATTCTGAGCCCTGCAGTGATATCCCTGGTTCTATCTAGTATATTATTGGGAATTACATTAACCAGTTGAGTGCCAGCCTGTATATACTCACTTATTACCAGGCCATTTATTAGTTTTCTGTACTGTGATAGTTTGAGTGACAATTACTTGGTCATGCAACACTATACCCAAATTAACTATATATATTTATGTATGTAATTATTTATTTTATATTAATATATATATAATTTATTTTTTTTAATATATATATATATATAAATATATATATATATAACATATAATTTTATTAGACATATAGAGCTTTTCCTTATGTTGATATTTAAAGAAGAACAATAGGCAAAAATTGTTTTTTTTTAAATTTTCGATAGACTAAGGGAGGGTTATAACATCTGGCAGATTTTTTTTTTTTGCAATCTGTGTCCCATTGGGGAGATTTACCTTAATTTCCAGTCCTGTAGCCAAAACAGGAAGTAAGAGGAAATCCCTGCAAATAAATGGAATCCCTTTGGGACCCTCCAGGTCACCAGAACCAGGACAAATAGAGAGGCATAGGCATGTGCACAGGGTGTGCTGGGTGCACCTGGGCACACCCTAATCACCTCATGAGCATTAGATTATCACTCTGTGTGCCGGTTGGGAGATGGGAAAGCTCTCCCTCTTATCAACTCTGCACTTCTCTTTCACTGTGCTGGCAGGGAGATCGATGTGCATGTTTGAGCTTTGGGGTGCACACCCTAATAATGCAATATGCTGTAGAGAGGGTGAGTCTCCCTAACGGGGGTGCAGACATCAATAAAAACCTAATAGGTGTTCTAATCCATCTCCATTCTGTCCCAAAAAAAAAAAAGTTTGGCCTTTAGTTATACTTTAATGACCTCTGGGGTTTTAATTTTGTATTATATAAGGGAAAGAAGAGTGAGAGTTTGGGTTCGCCTACTTTACCTTTAATAAATAGATCCCACAATCATTGATGGTTACTGGTGCCCTATCAACAGATCGGAAG
>BLSH010022043.1:2392200-2408969 GCA_018402905.1 Glandirana rugosa
CCCCCTCTTTCTCTGGAAGGAAAGGGGGAGAGATAGATAAAGGGGGGATGGGGGGGTAGAGAGTACAGGTACTCATACAGGAATAGATAGAGAGGGGGAAAGGAAGGTCTCTCTCTCCCCCTGGGGGGAATGGGGGAGGAGAGGGGTGTGAGAGGGGGACGTGCTCATTGGCGTGAGCATGCACATTTGGATGGACTTTGGCACCCTGTGACCCATTTAAGCATGTTAAGATAAGATAAGTTAGAAGAGTTATGTAATAAGATAAGTTAGAAGAGTTATGTAGCACCCTCTAGTGTTCTAGTTGTTAGTGTAGGTTTTGTTAGTGTAGGGTTGTCAAAGTAGGAAACTTAAGTTTAACTCAGGGCTAAGCCTGAGTTGTGAATCTGGGTCAGGTATCTGGGCAGCTTTGTCCTATTTTTCCAAATTGGGAACACTTCCGCCTCTTTGTATATAAAGGGTGGCTCAGGTCGCTTCTGAGCTCCAACTATGAAGCACCTGTAGGTATGGGGCGCAAGGGAGGGAAGGGGGGGGGGGTTGTTCTAAAGGAACATAAGATTTTGGCCAGGAGGGTCATTTCCATTTCCTTTGAAGTGGTGGACCCAGGATAGAGATGGGAAGACCTAGGATAGAGATAGGAAGACCCCGGATAATGTCAGGAAGACCCCGGATAAAGACGGGAAGACCCAGGATAGAGACAGGAAGACCCAGGATAGAGACAGGAAGACCCAGGGCCGTAAGATCATGAACAGAGATGGAAGTAGCGGGCTATATTTAGCAGCAAATAGTGTGGCGTGAGTCGCGCCCCCAGAAAATCCAGTTGCGGGCATTCAAGCAAAAGGAAAGTTTGTGCAGATGTTAGATACCTCACTAGGAGGACAGGTAACATTCAGTGCTGGAATGGGATTTGGTATGGTTACTTGAGAGCCAAGAGAATTGGGCAAAATAGTCCAGTGGGATGGAGATTAGGGAGGGATATATGAGCGTTAGTGAGGGTCATCAGGACATGGGCAAAGAGGATGATTTTAAAATCATGACCTGCATAAGAGACCCGAGATGTCTGGATTCATTGTAACATGCAGTCCACTAAACAGATGCAAAGCTCTCAGCTAAACAGGTATAGGATAGGCAAAACCTGCATACATGCACCGGCCACTTTATTAGGTACACCTATTCAATTGCTTGGTAACAGATTGCTAATCAGCCACATGGCAGCAACTCAATGCATTTAGGCATCTAGATGTGGTGAAGGCGACTTGCTGAAGTTCAAACGGAGCATCAGAATGGGGAAGAAAGGGGATTTAGGTGACTTTGAACGTGGCATGGTTGTTGGTGGCAGACGGCCCGGAGTTTTTCTGGGATTTTCACACACAACCATCTTTCGGGTTTACAGAGAATGGTGGGGGAAAAGAGAAAATATCCAGTGAGTGGCAGCTGTGTAGAGGAAAATGCCCTGTTGATGTCAGAGGTCAGAAGAGAATGGACAGACTGGTTCCAGATTATAGAGAGGCAACAGTAACTAAAATAACCACTTGTTACACCCAAGGTATGCAGAACACCATCTCTGAACACACAACACATCCAACCTTGAAGCAGATGGACTACAGCAGCAGAAAATCACATCGGGTGCCACTCCTGTCAGCTAAGAACAGGAAACTGAGGCTAAAATTGGCACAGGATCACCAAAATTGGACAATAGAAGATTGGAAAAACGTCGCCTGGTCTGATGAGTCTGGATTTCAGCTGCGACATTCAGATGGTGGGGGCAGAATTTGGCGCATGGACCCATCCTGCCTTGTATCACCGGTTCAATAGAAATTTGACCATTTCAGGAAAAGTCAATCCCCCGCCTCCGTTGGTGCTATTGATTACATGAGTGTAGCAGTTGCTCCAGGATATCATATAGTACTCCAGGATTAAATGTTGGATGATATGGGGGAGGGGAGGAGAGAGAGAAGGGAATTATTCTCTTTCCATTTTTTTTTTTATCCTCTTTGTTTTGTTTATTTTTCTCTCTGGGATGATTTTCCCTCTTCCCTCTTTTGAATAAATCTTGAGGGAATGGATGACAACTGAATTTAAAATAATAATGTTGCTGATGCCGGGAAGGAAGGAAGGAAGGAAGAAGGAAAGGAAAAGAAATCGCTTACATTTTTGTCGGGGTGTTTTTCCTTTTTTTTTTATATTTTTTTCTTTTTCTTGTTGTTTTATATTTGTTTTGTTTGTAATCTGTAATATTAAAATTTTCAAAAATAAAATCTGATTTTAAAAAAAAAATCTATTGCGTTTGTGTGCCCTACAATTAACTTTAGTGCATTTTTTTCCAGAAATGTTTAATTTCATAAACCCCTGTGCTAATATCGTGTGACATACAAAAATTGGAACTGCTGCTATTTTATTCTCCAGGGTCTCTGCTTTCAGAAAAAATATAATGTTTAGGGGGTTTATGTCAACTTCAGGACAAAAATAATTTTTTAACCATTTCCTGACCGCGATACGTCATAGGACGTCCTGGGTTTTGAGTGGAGATCAGTCTCGGCCGCTAGATAAGGGGCGCAGGGGCGCCGCATCCCCCCCCATCCATGCATCCGGCCCCCTGATCTACATGCAGGGACACCAGACTATGGATTTTTTTCCCTCTCTTCTTCTCTCTGGAATGATTTTCCCTCCTCTTCCCTCTCTTGAATATATCTGGAGTGAATGGATGACAGCTGAATTTAAAATTATAATGTTACTGATGCCGATGTATTTGCTTAAAGGGAATGAAGGAAGGGAAAAGAAATTGCTTACATTTTTTCTGGATGTTTTTCCTTTTTTTTTAAATACTTTTTTCTTTTTCTCGTTGCTGTTTTATATTTGTTTTGTTTGTAATCTGTTATATTAAAATTTTCAAAAATAAAATCTGATTTAAAAAAAAAAAAATCTATTGCATTTGTGTGCCCTACAATTAACTTTAGTGTATTTTTTCTAGAAATGTTTCATTTCATAAACCACTGTGCTAATATCGTGTGACATACAAACATTGGAACTGCTGCTATTTTATTCTCTATGGTCTCTGCTTTCAGAAAAAATATGTTTGGGGGGTTTTATGTCATCTTCAGGCCTAAAATAATGTTTTAACCATTTCCTGCCCATCATATGATGTCCTGGGCTTTGAGTGGAGATCAGTGGCGGCCCCTTGATAAGGGGCACATGGGCGCCGTTCACCCCCCCCCATCAATGCATCCAGCTCCCTGATCTACATGCAGGGACATCAGACTATGGATTCCAATGGCCAGGGTGTTTTGTTTTTTTTTTGAAGCATGTGATTAGAGGCTCTAGTAGGCTTTAAAAAAAGGGCGGGCTGCGCCCTGATCCCACCCAGATGTGTGACACTAGCGAATAAATACTCACTATCTTGCCACCCTCTCCTCCATGCCAATCAGATAGGTCCTGATGGGGAGTGATTGCCGCCGCCTGTCTACCGCGGAGGGGACGATTGTTGCCGTCTGTCTCCCTCACATGCGGGGGGGGGGGGGTGATGTGTGGCTGTTGAATGACCCGCCATCCATCTCCTGCGGGGGGGGTAGTGTTGGTTGGGCCACCGCCCCAAAACTAGTGAGCGCCAGCCGCAGCTGGTGGAGAGATATCTGAATGATTCAACCATCTTCAACCTCTCCCTCTCTTCTGGCATCTTCCCCAATGCTCTAAAACATGCATAGGTCACCCCCATACTCAAAAAGCCATCCCTGGACCCTGCCGATCTTAACAATTTACACCCTATCCTTGCTCCCCTTTTCCTCCAAACTCCTCAAACGCCTAGTCTACAACCAACTGAGTGAACACCTTGTTAAGAATAACCTTCTGGACCCCCTTCAATCTGGATTCTGCCCTCAACACTCCATAGAATCTGCCCTTCTTAAACTCACAAATGACCTACTAACCGCTAAAACCAATGGACACTACTCTGTACTCCTACTTCTGGACCTTTCAGCTGCCTTTGATACTGTCGACCACCCTCTCCTCCTCAAAAAACTTTACTCCCTCAGTCTCCGTGACTGTGCTCTTCAGTGGCTCCTATCCTACCTTTCCCATCGCATCTTCAGTGTCACGTACAATTCTACCTCCTCCTCTCCTCTTCCTTTCTCTGTTGGGGTCCCCCAGGGTTCTGTTCTGAGACCTCTTTTATTTTCAATATACACCTCTTCTCTGAACCTCCCACGGCTTTCAATATCATTTCTATGCTGACGATACCCAAATCTACCTCTCCACCCCCCAACTCACCCCATCAGTCTCCTCACGTTTCACTAGCTTATTAACAGACATATCTGCCTGGATGTCACACCACTTCCTCAAACTCAACTTGTCCAAAACTGAACTCATAATATTTCCTCCCCCACGTACCATTTCCCCTGACTTCTCTGTCAAGAGCAATGGAACAACCATCCACCCATCCCCACATGTTAGGGTGCTTGGTGTTATCCTGAACTCTCCTTTTGGCCCCACATCCAATCACTTTCTAAGGCTTGCCGCCTCAACCTCCGCAACATCTCTAAAACACCTCCCTTCCTAACCAATGAAACCACAAAGCTCCTGATTCATTCCCTGGTCATCTCTCACCTCGACTACTGCAACTCCCTCCTCACTGGCCTACCTTTAAATTGACTATCCCCTCTCCAGTCCATCATGAATGCCGCTGCCAGACTCATCCACCTTACAAACCGTTCAGCGTCTGCCACCCCTCTCTGCCAATCCCTCCATTGAATGCCACTCGCCCAACAAATTAAGTTCAAAATACTAACAATGAGCTACAAAGCCACCCACAACTCTGCTCCCAGCTACATCACCAGCCTAGTCTCAAAATACCAACCTAATCATCCTCTTCGCTCCTCCCAAGTGCTCCTGCTCTCCAGCTCCCTCATCACCTCCTCTCATACTCGCCTCCAAGACTTCTCCCGAGCCTCTCCCATCCTCTGGTACTCCCTACCCCAATCTGTCAGACTATCCCCAAATCTATCCACCTTTAGGCGATTCCTGAAAACTTTTCTCTTCAGGGAAGCATATCCTGCCACCACCTAACAACTACACTCTTTATTTTCTCAATCAGCTCATCCCCCACAGTTATTGTCCTTTCGTATCATTTAACCCTCCCTCCTAGATTGTAAACTCTAACGAGCAGGGCCCTCTGATTCTTCCTGTATTGAAATGTATTGTAATTGTACTGTCTGCCCTCATATTGTAAAGCGCTGTGCAAACTGTCGGCGCTATATACATACTGTATAGTAATAATGATGGGTGCAGCTGCAGGCATCATCCAGATATCATTTTTTTCCGCTGGTGACTTTCCTGCAAAGTAAAAACAATCATAGCTGGGGGGCGTGGCCGAGCAGGGCATGTGAGCGGTTCAGTCTCACGGAGCTCCCGCACATAACCGATGAACGATCCTTTCCCCGGCCGGCACACTTGACAGGATTAGTACCGCTGAACGCAGGAGACGACCAGGAGCCCGACGGTACCGCTCACAACGATATTTGTCATGTCTAAAGGGCAGAAACAGAAAGGAGGCGCCGCGGCCCAGGACAGCCAACATGGCGCGGAGGAGCCGCTTCCACAAAGAACCACGAGGGGCACAGAAAAGCAACAGAAGGACGCGGGAGCACGGAGTAAGCTTCCAAGACCTGCAGGTAAAGACAATCCTGGGGACATACTGTATTATGCCAAAAGACTGTCGGACCTGAGAACACAGACACAGGGTGACGCTGAGGATTCTCAGATGGAGCTTTTCACAGACCATGAGACAGCCATGAATGAAGAGGTCCAGCCTGGGTGTGAGTCAGGACAGGAGGACATTGGGGAGGAGGAGGTTCAACCGACTCTCAAGCAAATCCTGCAGGCAGTACAGAAATGCACAATGTCTGTGAACACTGTTAATGTGAAGCTGGGTGGCTTAACAGAGGAGGTGGCCCTCTTGAGACAGGACTTACAAAAAATGAGGGAACACACAACGGCCGTGGAGGGCCGAGTCAGCGAGTTGGAGGAGGTGTTACCCCCACTGGTGAGCGAATCCAGGGCAACTGCACGCATGGCACACGACAACAGAGCAAAGGCTGACGATATAGAGAATAGGCTGAGAAGGAATAATGTACGCATTGTGGGGCTCCCGGAGAAAGTGGAGGGTAGGGACCCCACAGAATTTGTAGAGCAATGGCTGCTGGAAACTTTTGGAAAAGAGGCTTTCACGCCTCTGTTTGCAGTGGAAAGGGCTCATCGGGTCCAAACAAGAGCCATACCAGGAAATGCCCCTAGGCCAATGTTGGCGCGAATCCTGCACTACCGGGACAGAGAAAAGATCCTGCGCTTGGCCAGAGAGAAAGCTGACATCAAATACAATGGGGTCAGGGTGTCATTTTACCCTGACTTCTCAGCGGAGGTGCAACAACAGCGGGCTAAATTTTATGGTGTCAAACAGAGACTGAGAAGGCTAAATATACCATATGCGATGCTGTACCCGGCCAGGCTGAGGGTTACAGCGGAGGGCAGAGCTCAATTCTTTGCAACTGCTACGGAGGCCATGTCATGGCTGGATGTACAGGAGCCGGCACTTAGGCGCAGGCTCAGAGAGGGTGAGGAGGCCTGAAGATGATGTGGACATTATGGATGCGGAGCCTTTTACTGCAATGGGCTGAGAATTATCCCCCCGGCCGGGGACACAATATCTGTTATAAGGAAGGAAACAATGCTCCACAGACATGATGCTTGACGTGACTAATTGGTGGACTTCAGGTAAAACCATATGGCGTACTGCGGACGGCAGAGCAAGAGGAGATTACCGAAGGTTAATTGGTTTAGGGGCACCATTGTGCCCTGATGGTTTGCTACCGTTGTTTGGTTTGGGTTGCAAAAGTTTTGAGATGTCGGAATATACACAGCAAGAGAGCAGGAACATGAGGAACAGGCGTAATGGGTGCAGGCTGAACTGCTATTTCCTGGGGCTCCACTTTTGGGAGGCTCCGGGGGCTGACAAGTCCCTGAATGACTATAGCTACCAACCCTTATGGCGGAAGTGCAAATGGTAGCCTGGAATGTCCGGGGCCTGGGAAATCCACTTAAGCGGATGATGGTATCCTCGGTCCTTAGAAAATACCAACCAGCACTTATTGGACTACAGGAGACTCACCTTACCAGGGAGACGGTGAGCTGTGTAGGATACCGGTGGGTGGGGAAAGCATATCATGCGGTACATACATCTTACTCCAGGGGGGTGAGTCTCCTGGTGCATAAAAACTTGGACTTTCAGGAACTGCACTCTAGTATTGATGCAGAGGGGCGGTATGTGTTTGTGTACTGTAGATTATATGCAATGCCATGTGTGATAGCTATGGTGTATATACCTTCTCCATTTTCCACGGTGGTGCTACGGGAGTTGGTGACGTATACAATGTCTAAACCTGAGGTACCACTGTATATAATGGGGGATTTCAATGGGGTTCTGGACCCTAGTCTTGACAGGCACCCGGGCACGGTGGGATCAACTCCTGACAGAGGCACTACACTGTCCAGGTTCCTGAAGGAGATGGGCTGGGTGGATTTTTGGCGTGTGAAGCATCCTCATGCAAGGCAATATTCTTGTTTTTCCAAAACACACTCTACATTGTCCCGAATTGACCTGTGTGTGGGATCACTGGCGGCCCTTAGTGGTGTCGGTGAGGTGGCTTATGCTCCGAGAGGAGTCTCCGATCACTCTCCCCTTCTTGTTAAGATTAGAGTGAAGCGGAGCACTAACCTTGCGAGGGTGTCATGGAGGTTGAACGCTTTCTGGCTGGACCTGATACCACCTGAGGCCAATATAGGAGCCCAAATTGACCACTATTTCACTGACAATGCTATGTATGAGGATATTTTAGTACGCTGGGAGGCCTTTAAATGTTTCCTGAGAGGGATATTTATCTCTGCTATCAATGGTGTCAAAACAAAATCTAAGGCATATGAGGAACAACTTACTAGAAGAGTTGAGAGCCTGGAAGAGCATTATGTAGCTGACCCAACAGACAGTAAGAGGGAGCAGTGGTTAGCAGCTCAAGGAGACCTAAACAAGATGATTAGCATGAAAGCTGAGAAGAAAAGATTTTTCTCCAAGGTGACATTCTTTGAGGAGGGGGAGCAGACCGGGCGACTTTTAGCCAAAATTGTTAATGTAAGGCCCTCGGTCCCCGCAATTGGTGCACTGCTATTACCAACTGGTAAACTAGTTAACTCTCCAGAGGAGATCATGGCAGAACTGGTACGCTTCTATGAGGACTTGTACGCCTCCAGGGTGGATTACACTCGGGGTGAGCTTGAACGGTACCTGAGTGGGGTTGTCTTACCTCAACTGACTGAGGCCCAAAGGACAGCGTTAGACGCGCCTATCACAATCCAAGAGTTGCAGGAGGCGGTAAAACGGCTCCCTTCGTCCAAGGCCCCCGGGGATGATGGGCTCCCGAAGGAAGTCTTTCAGCGATACTCAGATCAGGTACTGCCTAAGTTGCTAGAGGTGCTCAATGAGGCCCGGCGCTTACAAAGGCTGCCGACATCTATGTCCAGAGCCAGTATAGTCCTGCTCCTTAAGCAGGGTAAACCGGCTACGGATCCCAACTCATACCGACCGATCTCATTACTCCAGGCTGACGTCAAAATCTTAGCGAAGGTGTTGGCAGGGAGGTTAAACAAGATTATATCTCACATTATTCATGATGACCAAGCGGGATTCATGCCTAACAAGTCCACGTCGGTTAATCTTAGAAGACTTTATATTAATATGCAAACACCAGCAGACAATACCAGGAGCAGGGCCCTGCTATCACTTGATGCCAATAAGGCATTTGATAGCGTAGAATGGGGTTACCTGTGGGCAGTACTGGAAAAGTTTGGGTTCGGAGATACCTTTATCTCGTGGGTGCGTTTGCTGTATCAGCATCCGCAGGCGTCGATTAGGGAGAGTGGATCGGTGTCGGCGAGCTTCTCGCTGGGGAGGGGGACCAGACAGGGGTGCCCCCTGTCCCCGCTCCTCTTTGCGATGGCAATAGAACCCCTAGCTGCAATCATTAGAGCCCATGACGGCGTTAAAGGGTTCAGGTACGGGGAACTGCAGGAGAAAATACTGCTCTATGCAGACGACATGCTACTTATGCTCGGGGACACGGATGATTCTTTAAAAACAGTAATGTCGCTCGTTACCACATTCGGTAAATATTCAGGTTTGACAATAAACTGGACCAAGTCAGCCCTCCTTCCACTGGATGGGGAGATAAACGCACAGGTCAGCACATACTGTCCGGTGCCAGTAGTCAAAAAATTTAAATACCTAGGCATTATAATTTCCAGTTCCATACTGGACTTCTGCAGACTTAATATCCAACCCTTGCTAGTGGGATTTATGGATAGGGTTAAGATATGGAACAAACTTAGGTTGTCAGTTGCGGGCAGGGCCAACTTAATTAAGATGGTGTTGATGCCTCAACTGTTATACCACCTGCACAACTCCCCAGTGGTGATTCCTCTAAAGGTGTTTCGGGTGGTCAACACCATCTTTAGATCTCTATTGTGGAAGGGAGGAACAGCGCGCATTAAACTTGAGCAACTGCAGAAAGCAAAAGACGCGGGAGGGCTGGCGGTGCCAAACCCCTGGGTGTATTACTTAGCCTCCCAACTACAACACTTTGTGGGTGGAATGACACAAGAGGTGACGGGTACCACATTGACTATAATGTTACACTTTGTGAAGGCGACCTCACTCCCAGAAGGACTGGAGGGGTTGAGATTCGCTAAATCCAATAAACAATTACCTACATATCGGTTGCTCCAAAAAATATGGGATAAGGTTAAACATTTGCAGGGCGCTCAGGGTCTTACCCATTACAGTCCAATATGGGACAATCATAACTTCCCTGAACTCTTGAAGCTACAGCATGCAATTAAATGGCGCAGACTAGGCATACTACATATGAAGCAAATATTTGAGAATGGGGCCCTACTTACCTTTGAGCAATTACAGGCCAAATATGGGGTTTCACACAACATGTTGTTTTATCACATGCAACTCAAGCATGCGGTAAAGCAACAAAGGGAGTTGGAGTTGCCTACTTTTTATGGTACACCGGTATTCTCATATCTGAAGCAGGCCGAGTCCACCAGGGGGGCCATCTCTGATTGTTATGCCAGTCTACTGGACATGCATTTGGAGAGGCATCCCAGTTCTGCATATGAAAAGTGGGTGACTGATGTGGGGGAAATGCCGGCAGAATTATGGGAGGAAGCCTTGGAGAATGTTAGAATATGCTCCCTAAGCTTAGCGCAAAGGATGTCACAATTGTATATTCTACTGAGAACCCACTACACGCCACTCAAATTATATCGGATGGGACTCCGGCAGGTCGCCACATGTGGGAGGTGTGAGAGGGCAGAGGGGGATTTGATCCACCTGTTGTGGAGATGTCCCAAACTCCACCACTATTGGAGATCTGTAGTGGCGTCGATTGCGGACGCCTTGCAGGTCTCGATACCGCTGGACCCCAAGCATTGCATTCTGGGCCTGTTGGACAGTATTATATCAGACAAGTACGTGAAGGAGGCGGTGGCTCGAGTGCTATTTCAGGCGCGTAGACTTATACTACTGCATTGGATCTCACCAGACCCCCCCACGGTTAAGCAATGTTTGGATCAGGTGGGCACAATGCTCAGATATGAGAAACGTATCTATCAGCATAGGGGAAGCCCCCTCAAGTTTGAAAAACTATGGAGCAGTTGGTTGCAGACTCCGGGTATGGCTCCCACTGATATAGTTCTGGAAAGACTACTGGTGTAAAAAGTTCAGGCACTAAGATGTGGTTTAAGCGACTGAGTTGGGGAAAGTGCGCTGATTGTACAGGAGGTAAAATTGGGAGTTGAGTTGGAGCTGGGGGAATGGTTGGATGATTCGATGTTCTTGCCTGTGCCTGTTTATTGCTATGTATTTGCAATTTCATTCTGCTCTGTATGTGATGTAGACATCTCAATAAAAACTGGTTTTGATTTAAAAAAAAACAAAAAAAACAATCATAGCTACTGTTCAGCCGCATGATTCAGGGGCGTACCGATAGGGGTCTCAAATGTGACTGGGCCCCATGCTCCAGGGGGCCCATGTGACTCCCCTGTGCCGAAATACATAGTACCCAGCATGGTGCAAGGAAGCATCGGAGGGGGTGATGAGGGAGGCGGAGAGTGAGATATGATGGTGTGGTAGTGAGAGAAAAGTAGCAGACAGCAGCCTTGTGTCCCCCTGGATAGTGATAGCATGGCGGGAGCACCCATGAGCCAGACTGGTATTGTCACGGTCCTGGTGGTGGAGTCTGTCTTAGCAGGGAACAACCACTCTTGCACACCCGATTCGGGGACCCCTGGTAGTGTAGACAGGAAGTCCCAGAGTGTGGGATGGCACAAGGGCTGGATGGTCACTGGTGGTGATGTGAGGCTCCAGATGGTTGTGCAGACTGAAGAATGGTCATGTGGGCTGGGTCGGCGACTGGCGGGTCAGAGAGGCACAAAAGGGGCAGGCAGAAGAGTAGTCAAAGTCCAAGCAGGGTTCGTTCACAGGCTGGCGGCAAAGGTACAGAGGGGTCAGGCAAGCGGATGGTTGTAGATAGCCGGGGTCGGTGCAGGCAGATAAGTAGCAGGTCAGGACAAGCGGGGTCGGAACACAGGAACAGGAAGCAGGTTTCAGGAAGGAGAGCTGAAGCTCATGGGTACTCAGACGCTGTATAACGGACAGCACCTGCTGACAGGTGCAGGAAGCTTAAATAGGGTTATTTCTGGCGCGGGCACGTGCACGCGCGCGTGAACACGCGGGAGCGCGTATTAACGGCAAGAAACAGCAAAAAAGTCCACAAAGGGAGACAGACTTCAACAAGCCAGTCTTTTCCTAACACTGCCCCCCCCCCCCCCCAAGGGGCAGCCTCCGGATGCCCAACTTGGCAGAAAATTGTTATCCTTAAAGGTTTGGATGCACTCGTCGGCATGGAGGTTGGTTTCAGGCTCCCATGAGCTTTCTTCTGGCCCATACCCTTTCCATTTTACCAAATACTGGACCCCGCCACCCCTTCTTCTGCAGTCGACTATCGACTCCACCTCAAACTCCTCTGCTCCATCAATCAGGACGGGAGCTGGGGGAGCTACAGCTCTATCTGGAAAAGGATCCAGGACCACCGGCTTCAGCAAGGACCCATGGAATACCGGGTGTATCCTTAAGGACGGAGGGAGCTCCAACTCAAAACTGGGAAAGGACCTATGAAACGAGGGCCCAGCTTTTTAGATGGGCAAGCAAGCCTCAGGTTCTTGGTTGAGAGCCAGACCTTGTCACCGGGCTGGAGGTTAAGCTCACCTCCTTTCTTCTTGTCCAAGGCCGCTTTGGTGGCCTCTTGTGTCCGGGAAAGTGTATCCTGCAAGAGCTTCCAATTGGTCTGAACAAATTGTGCAGAGGCATGTGCTGCTGGTACTGCGGTTTCCATTGCCAGCCTCGGGAGAATGGTGGGGTGGAAACCATAGTTAGCCCAAAAGGGGGTTTGTTTGGTGGCGGAGTGCACCGAATTATTGTAGGCGAACTCCGCCAGAGGTAGCAACGTGCACCAGTCGTCCTGAGAGTAGGTGGAAAGGCAATGGAGGTATTCTCCAATGTCTGGTTTGTCCTTTCGGTCTGGGGGTGATAGGCAGTGGAAAATGGAGAAATCGATTTCCATGGTAGCGCAGAGAGCCCTCCAGAACCGAGAGGTGAACTGCAACCCCCAGTCAGACACTATGCTCACTGGCAGACCGTGCAGCCGGATGATCTCAATGATAAAGACTTCTGATGTCTCTTTTGCTGTGGGTGTGCCCTTCATAGGGAGAAAGTGAGCCATCTTAGTCAGTCTGTCAACCACCACAAAGATGGTTGTGTATCCTTTAGCAGGGGGCAACTCCATGGAGATCTTGGACCATGGTCGTCTGGGATAGGGAGAGGTTTCAGGAGGCCCCAGGCTCTGGTTTTGTCCGATTTGTTTCTGGCACAGGTAGCACAAGAGCGGACATAAGCTAGACAATATTCTGAAAGCAGTGGCCACCAGAATGAGCGCAGAATCAGCTACGCAGTTTTCCGAGAGCCGAAATGACCGGCAAGTTTGTGGTCATGATGGATCTTGAGGACAGCAGGGCGTAGCTCCAGAGGGACGTAAATCTGGTTGTGATGCCACCAGAGACCATCTTTCCAGGTGAGTCCTTGGGCCGGGGGTGTAGGCGAGCAGACAGAGGTTCTCCGGATTTGTGAGAGCAAGTCATCCTGCGTAAGTAAGAAATTCCTGGGCTGAAGAATGGTGTCAGGAGGAGTAGGTGTTCCAAGTACATGCGGGACAAGGCGTCCGGTTTACTGTTTTTTGCCCCGGGGCGGTAAGTCAGATGGAACTGGAACTGGGAGAAAAAGAGTGCCCAGTGGGCCTGGCGAGGTCGGAGTCTCTTGGGGGTGCGGAGATACTCCAGGTTTTTATGGTCCGTATATATCTGAATGGGGTGCTGAGCTCCCTCCAACAGATAGCGCCATTCCTCCAGCGCGGCCTTAATGGCCAGTAGCTCCCTGTCGCCGACGACATAGTTCCTTTCCGGGGCAGTGAGCTTGCGGCAGAAGAAGGCTACCGGATGAAGAAGTGCCCTTGCTCCCCGTCTCTGAGATAGGACTGCTCCCACTGCCGTCTCTGAGGCATCCACTTCCAACACATAGGGTAACGTGGCATCCGGGTGTTGCAAGATAGGTGCTGAGGTAAACAGTCCCTTTAGTGCCTGAAAGGCATCCTGAGCCTCGAATGACCCCTGGAACCGTTGACCGTGCTTAGTGAGACAGGTGATAGGGGCAATGATTGCCGAGAATCCCTTTATAAATATTCTATAAAAGTTTGCGAACCCAACGAACCGTTGGACCCCTTTTTTATCCACAGGTGCCAGCCAGTCCAGGATCGCGGTAACTTTCTGCGGATCCATGGTAACCCCTGAGACTGAGAGAATCAGTCCTAGGAATGGGATGGTAGAGCACTCGAAGGCACATTTCTCCACCTTTGCATATAGTCTATGCCGCCGCAAGGGCTCAGAACACAGCCCACATGTTTTCGATGCTCTTCTAGGGAAGGAGAGAAAATCAGGATGTCATCCAGATATATTATGATGAAGAAATCTAAGTAGTCCCGGAAAATATCATTAACCAGATGTTGGAATGTAGCAGGGGCATTGCAGAGCCCGAAAGGCATAACAAAATACTCGTAATGGCCGAAACGAGTCCGAAAAGCAGTCTTCCACTCATCTCCTTCTATGATGCGAATAATATTGTATGCCCCTCTGAGATCGAGTTTAGTAAACACGGTGGCCGACCCAAGCCTTTGGAAGAGCTCCGGAACAAGCGGGAGAGGATATCGGTTTTTGACCATGATCTGGTTCAGTTCACGATAATCTATACAGGGACAAAGGGAGTGGTCTTTCTTCTCAACAAAGAAAATACCAGCCCCAGCAGGAGAGGTAGATGGTCTGATGAACCCCTTGGCCAAGTTGTCATCCAGGTATGTTTTGAGAGCAGCTAATTCCGGTTCAGATAGCGGGTAGATGCGCCCAAAGGGTACCTCCGTGCCTGGCAGCAACTCAATCAGGCAATCGTAAGGTCTGTGCGGAGGGAGTTGGTCTGCCCCCTTCTTACTGAAGACATCCAGGTATTGGTGGTACACTGGAGGCATTGCCTTGCGGGTTTCAGGATCTAGCTCAGAGTCCAAACTAAGAAGAGAGGAACCTACGTTCCGGGAGGGAAGCAGGCAGTGTTGGCCACAGTACGGAGAAGGAAACTGAATAAGTCCGGAGGACTATTCTATGCTGGGACTATGTGCCCGGAGCCAAGGCAGCCCCAGGATGATTGGGAACAGGGGTGACGCTATGACGTCAAGAGTCAGGAGCTCCTGGTGCCCTTCGGTGGTGGATACAGGAATTGGTTGGGTCTCCGTTGTTACCTGGCCTGATTTGATGGTCGTTCCGTCGGCCAAACGAATGGTCATCTTAAGGGCTTTGTGACGCAGAGGCATCTGGTGTAGTGTAGCAAAGGCTTGGTCCACAAAGCAACTACACACCCCTGAATCAATAATCGCGGGGACTTGGACGCTCCCTCCGGGCAACTGTAAAGAGGCAAGGAGAGTCAGGTGAGATGAATGGTGATTGGCAGATGTGGTTTCCAAGCTCGCCTGGTGGCGCCACTTACCAGCTTTGGCAGGGCAAGTCCTCATCATGTGCCCGGGTTCACCGCAGTAGAGGCACAGGCTGAGCGCCTGGCGCCTTTGTCTTTCCTCTGGAGTGAGAGAAGGGCGCAGGAGGCCAATCTGCATGGGTTCAGGCCCCTCCGTTGGCGCGGGGGGCCCTGGTACAGGAGCCACATGGCTGGGGACCTGGGGCATCATCCAGGTTAGACGAGGTCCTGCGGAAGTGCCTGCAAACCGTTCGGCTCGGTGTTCCCTGAGCCTCTTGTCAATTAATAATTCCAGAGTGCCGGGCACCCAGACACGGGCAAGTTCATCTTTCAATGGCTCAGAGAGTCCTAGGCGAAACTGATAGTTAACTGCTGCGTCATTCCAGGCGGTGTCAGCACTCCAGCGCTGGAACTCCAGTGGCTGCAAGGTGGGGGTCCTGGTACAGCTTGGCCATGGCGTCAAAGAACCCCTGTAGGGTAGTCACTTCGGGTGGCCGCTGTTCCCAGAGTCGATGGGCCCATGTCTGCGGTTCTCCTTACAACAGGGAGATCACCAGGCCCACCTTGGTGGCTTCCAAGGAAAAGGTGCGTGGCTGTAGACCAAAATACAACTCGCAGGAGCTGCGAAAGGCCAGGAACTTGCTTCGATCCCCCGCAAACTTGTCAGGCAGGGACCTTAGGCTCTGATGGCAGAGCCACAATGGTGCGACCTGCTGCCGCTCCGCTTCCAGATGTAGATGGCGCAGAGAGTTCACGCATTTGTTCCTGCAGCTGGGTATAGCCGTCCTGCAAGTTCTTGATGGCTTGTGTGAGCCCGGCCAAGTGGACGCACAGCTCGTCCATGGCAGAGGGTGTTCCCTGTGCAGACTCGGACATGGCTGTCCGTTACTGTCACGGTCCTGGTGGTGGAGTCTGTCTTAGCAGGGAACAACCATTCTTACACACCCGATTCGGGTACCCCTGGTAGTGTAGACAGGAAGTCCCAGAGTGCGGGATGGCACGAGGGCTGGATGGTCACTGGTGATGATGTGAGGCTAAAGATGGTCGTGCAGACTGAAGAATGGTCATGAGAGGCACAAAAGGGGCAGGCAGAAGAGTAGTCAAAGTCCAAGCAGGGTTCGTTCACAGGCTGGCGGCAAAGGTACAGAGGGGTCAGGCAAGCGGATGGTCGTGGATAGCCGGGGTCGGTGCAGGCAGATAAGTAGCAGGTCAGGACAAGCCGGGTCGGTACATAGGAAAAGGAACAACACAGGAAGCAGGTTTCAGGAAGGAGAGCTGAAGCTCACAGGTACTCAGACGCTGTAGAACGGACAGCACCTGCTGACAGGTGCAGGAAGCTTAAATAGGGCCGTTTGGCGCAGTTTCCGGCGCGGGTGCGCACATGGGAGGGCGCGTGAAAGGCAAAAAACTGTAAAAAAGTCCACAAATGGAGCCAGACTTCAACAGGCCAGTCTTTTCCTAACAGGTATGTTAGTTGTAACCCTGTGCCATGTCTCTGAGCCTGATCAGTGGGAAGGGACCCAGCTGAGGGTCAGGGGGG
>BLSH010022043.1:2417914-2440184 GCA_018402905.1 Glandirana rugosa
CTGACATTGAAATTAACATACATCGTGGGAGGACCAATCCACGATCCGACGATCCATTTAAATCAAGAAAAAACCCGAGAAGACATTAGTCACCTCGTCAACGACTAACGCGACCTGAATAATCCCAGAGTGTCCGACGTTCGAACTAACGAAGAGGGACGGAAGACCTTCAGAGGTCTTACATTCTCACCTCGTCTAGTTTAATCATCGGACTTATGTATAACCCAGAACTGGTTAGGGACCCCTCCACACGGGTCATCCACCGACATCACGTGTGTTTATCAGACCCAGACCTCGTCAAAACAAGAACAGGTCCTCCTCTTCAAGGCAGAAGGCAGGGAGAAGCAATCAAGCTTGCAGCCTGTGAGACCCTAATAAGTCCAGCGCAATCAGCAACTGCTCCACTGATTACAGAAGAGCCCAAAAAAGAACTAAATTTACCTAGCAGCCTAGCACCTAACCAGGAGGGTGCTACATACAATTAAAGTTACAGTCCAGGTGAACTTGAAAATGAAGCATAGAAATGCTTACAGATAACACAGACATCAGGCACTAGGCTGCCCTAATAGCAAAACATGTCCATTTGTTAGTATTCTTTGGTAAATTGTTAGGAGGCACAAGGGATTCCTTTACCAGTTCACTTCAGAGACCAGGGACCCACAACTATCTGACCCTGCCTATCTTTACTTGTGGGTAAATTCAATGCCACAGTAAAAGGGAATAGGAGAATACAGGGACTGTTGTTGAGAGTCACAGGGGCTCATCGTAACTCTAATAATATGCAGTTATTTCTTGTCATGTCACTTATTTGTTATCAGACGCATGTATCGTGTAGCTTGCATAAAACATTAATTTATGGATGCCAAAAGCTACATCATTTTTACCTATGGCCCTGATGCTTATACAAAACACCGTATAATGGTGGCTATCCCACTCTTTCAAGCTGCTGTAATGCAAAAAAACCCACATCTCTCAAAAACAGAAAGTAGGGCTCTGGGAGGAAATAAAGATTGTGGCTATAACTGAATGTTAATAAACCAAAGCTAAGGAATTAAAAAATTATAATAATTTTGTAGTATGATGTTTTTTCATAAAACTCTATTCTCCCCTAAGAAGAGGTGATTACGAGGGATATGATAACCTTGTAAAAATGCATTACTGGTCCTTATAATAAACACGCTGCAAAGTTTTTCACCTTAAGGTCATTAGAAAATGACAAAGGTTCACACTTTACATCTGGGGGAAAAATACGTTTAACCTCCGCACACTGAAAGGCTTCTTCACAGTAAGAGCTGTAGAAAATGTGGACTAGACTTCCTCAAGAGGAGTTAGTTCTAGCCAAATCTGTAGATTGTATAAAAAAAAGGCTGGATCTGTTCCCTAATGTATCTGTCTATTCATATTTATAAGTAATAACACTGTTGATCCTGGGAGCATCCAATTGCTGTAAGGGATCAGGAAGATATTTTTTTCCTATTGGGGAGCACTGGAACCTGCCTTTGTCTTTTTTTGCCTTCCTCCGGACGTGAGTTATTTGATTATCCATTTTTATCTTTTGGTTGAACTCAATAGACATGAGTATTTTTTCAAAACTGATTAACTACTATACGTAACTATAAAAAATACAACTAAAAAATAACTAAAAAGCAAAATATATATAATTTAATTTGTCCCATGGGTCAATGTAATTGTGAAACAACAGATGTTGCTTCATCATAATAAACATTACTATATTTTTTTATCTTTGTTCCTGTTTGAGCAACTTGCAGTTCATAATTAGTCTCGAGAGGACAGTTTACAACATATAATGCCATCAGATACGTCCAAAGATAAAACAATGAAGGGGGAGTTACTACTTGACAGGGGTGTGAGAGATTATAAAATCGCGCTTGAAGTTTCGTCTATCGTAAATCACATAATTGTGATTCACCCCTTAAATATTAACATCCTTCCAGTCTCAATATTGTCCTTTCTGATATTTTTTTTTTAAACTAACTGCTAACACCAAAAATATTTATAAGTCCGGTTCACACAATCAAAGTCGAAAAATTAATTAGGTAAGATGAAATCGGTATGTCTATTTTTTTCAGTAATCTGTATTGATTAAACATTTTTTTATAAAAAAGAATAATGTACATGAGCAAGGGTAGGTAAGAAAAGTACAATAGGATCAGTAGTGCCCCAGTGTATTCTTCTTGTGAAGTTTATAACCTCTTAAAAGACAAATGTCGGAGAAAAAAAAGATAAAAATGCTAGTTTCCTGGCTGTCATGCTGACCCTCTGCTTCAATACAAGTCACTGGCTCAGAACAGGAGCACAAAAAGGATGTTTGGCTTTCCTGATCCAAATAATTGCTCCAGGATAGTGACCCAGGCAAGCAGTATTTTCACAAGGGGTGGGCAATGTTATTGCTCCCATGACAGGCTACACATCTTACGAAATGTGCAATCTGAGGTCATGTGAATTTTTAGAAAAGTAATTCTTGCTGCAGACCATTGTAATCAAGAAAAAATGTCCCTGGAAACAGGAAGTTTGGTTTTGTTTCTGTCTTTAGCACTACTAGAGAGATTCACGTTATGTTCCACAACAGGAAGTGGGGAGAAATCTCACAAAGAAGAATAAAAACCTGAAAGAAGTTTTACTTTTCCTGCCTTATCTACAACTTAAAAAAGTTCTAGTTTAGTCACTATAAATTGTTAAAATGTACTTTACAACGGCCCATTATTTTTATCACATCACAATGACATGTAGTGTACATCTTTATTGCTTCCCTATAGAACCTTTATTTATTTTCTTTTAGTTACATATACTTTTTATGATTAAATACAAAGTGGACTTTCTCCCTTTAAAAGATAAGATTATAATAAATATTTATCCAGCTAATTGATTGACTATAAAATTGTGGACAACATTGAGGTATGTTTATTTTTTTTAGTAAATTGAGGTGAGGTTTTATTCTTTATTCTTTTGAATTTCAAACATTTTTTATTATTTTTAAAAAGTATCCACAAACATTTACTGAATTTTATTATTTATTGTAGAGGATTTAAAAAAAAAAAAGTATATGAGTTGAAGATTTGGGGTTAGGGCCCTTTCACACGGGCGTTACGTTTTTTTTGTTCAGTTCAGTCACTTTTTTTTTTTTTTTAAACGGATGCATCTGTTTTCATGTCCGCTGACATCCGTTTTTCATCCGTTTTTTACAAAAACAAAGTGACTTGAACTGAACTAAAAAATTGAACTGATCTAAAAGACTGAACTGAACATGTTTTTGAGTGAAAAATGGATGTCAGCAGATTCAGTTTTTTTGACAGAAGAAAAATAGGGTCTTCTTCCGTCTGAAAAAAAGGGATCTTTGTGGAGACACATGTTAACGGACGCTAGCGGATGATTATCCGCTAACATCCATTATCCCATAAAGGTACATGTATGTCTGTTTTTCACCCGTCAATGTTTTTTTTTTCTGTGCAGTTCCAAGTTGCGTGTGCATTTTCTAAATAATATATGTAATTTTAAATACTTTAAATTAGAAATGATTCCACACTGAGGAGATCCCCATACACCCAAGGAATATTTTTTTTGTTACTATTTTTTATTGCCTAAAATGTATTTTTTTACCTTGCTGCAGATGTATATCTTATGTCTTATGTATATTCTAGAGTGAGATTAGCATTTTTATCGTCTTAATGCATTGGTTCTCACCTCCTGTCCTCAGGACCCACCAACAGGCCAGATTTTAAGTATTACCTTGGGGAGATGCAGACTAGAATACTGCAATCACTGAGCAGCAAATGATATCACCTGTGATGTATTTTAGTTATCCTGCAAACATGGCCTGTTAGTGGGTCCTGAGGACCGGAGTTGAGAACCAATGTCTTAATGGCTATGACAATCTCAGTGAGCCTAGTAAATTGTAGAGAGTTTATTGTTGCGAATCATTTCTGAGCTGACCCACAGGCATGTGCCGAGAGGAAGGAGCAATGAGGCAAAGTTGCTATGTAAAGGTATTAAGCAGGAAGTAGAGCCTGTATATGTAGTAAGTAAATATGACTGCCCAAAGTGCTAACTTCAAAGCTATATAGAATCAAGATTTGAAGACGATAATGATTATAAGTAAAGTATTTACAAGGGCAATAGTCTTCCTTTAAAGAAACCTTTGTATTTGTTCTGTTACAGAGATATATGTACTTTCTTTTACTGATTAGACATTTTAAGACATGTTTATGTTAGGGTTCTGTACATACTTATTTATTTACTGTGGTCAGGAATAAAAGTCTTTAATGTTTTGAATTGCGTAAATAAGTTATATTGCATATTAATATTACATATTCTTATTTTCTGCCAGTGGATGGACCTTGGGGCTTCATTTTACATGTTTCCAGACTATCCATATCTGCTTTGCTGAAAAAAAGCTTGTAGTTTACAGAGCTCAGTAGCCAAGTTAGATCAGTGATTTCTCCAGCGCCATCCTCTTCTATCATATTACAGCTCATTTAGAAACCGAAAGCCTTACTGTTGGTTTAAAAAATACATGCATATGTGTCAGCAATAAAATGTTTATTTGTGAGACAAACGGAAAATTGAATTGAAATTCTTACCGTAACTTTCCTTTCCAGACCAGCTCCATGACAGCACAGCTGGGTATAGGCTCCATCACCCCCCCCCCCCCATGCCTTCAGGACTTAACTCATATAAATTAACTAGTCTTACCAAGCTGGGTGGGTCTGTGCTGCCATGGAGCTCGTCCAGAAAGAAAAATTACAATGAGTATTTGAATTTCATTTTCCGTTTTCCTAATGGCTCCATGTCAGCACAGCTGAGAACTAACTAGTCAAACAGGGGAGGGATAATGCCACATGCTCCTCAATTCTGGTTAAAAAACAGAAGCCAGGTTGCCTCTGCCAAACTCAACTGTCATTAAGGCTTTTTCTATACAGTAATGAGCCATGAACATATATATTTTGGTGCCCACGTAGCTGCCTTGCAGATAGTCTCAGACGCTCGGCCTGCTGCCACTCTCAAAGTCGAGACCCTTTTAGTGAAGAGTGCCCTGATTCTTCTGGCATAGCCAACCCTTTCAATTTGTAGGCCAAGGAGATGAGCTTCACCAACCAAGAGGCAATAATCTTGTTGGAAGCTCTGACTTCCTGATGGCAGAAGTCGCCTTGATTAAAAATTGTAGAGCTTGGCCCACATCCGATGGGCTAATTTTTTGAGTATTCTCCAAAAGGAACGTAGGAATGAAAACCTCTTGTGTGATATGGACTCTGAAGGTCAGTTCAGGAAAAAATTTGAGCTTTGGAATGAGTACCACCCGTCTGGAAAGTACGCAAGTATGGCTTCTTTAAAGCCCAAGGCCCTCATTGCTGACTCTCTACTGGCTGGTGTGATTGCCCTTTAGACCAGCCAGGTAGAGGAACACACCAAGGTCCTGCGCATAGGAGGAAAAAAGAAGAACGCAGAGGCTGTAGGTGGGCTCAAATTTATATGAGTTAAGTCCTGAAGGCACGGGGGGTAGAGCCTATACCCAACTGTGCTGACATGGGGTCATCAGGAAAATGTATATACAGAGAAAGAGATTTAAAAAAGGATGGAAAGTATATGTTTAAAAATATAGTCTTAAAAAATATTAAAATAAGTGACCCAGAAAGAGAGATGAAACAAACTTTCATCAAACAGATAAGACAGTTCAATGATCTCAAACATATTTTAACCCAGGCAGTGATGTCACTAGATTTGGTGTCATCTGGTGTGGTAAAGCATGGTGTCACACCCCCCCCAACCAAGTATAGTCCCCCATCAGTACAGACCCCCCTCTCCACTAAGAATAGACCCCCTCCATCACAGACCCCCCTCTCCGCCAAGTATAGTTCCCCCTTAGTACAGACTTCACTCCCTCAGTACAGAACCCCCTCTCCACTGAGAATAGACCCCCTCAGTACAAACGCCCCTCCCTCAGGACATTCTTCCCTCCACTAATTACAGACCCCCCCTTCCCTCAGTACAGACCCCCTCCCTCAGTCCAGACTCCACTAAGTACAGACCCCCTCCCTTAGTACAGAACCCCATCGCTCAGAATAGAACCCCTTTGCTCAGTATAGACCCCCCTCCCCCAGTCCAGACCCCTTGTACCCCATCGCTCAGAATAGAACCCCTTTGCTCAGTACAGACCCCCCTCACTTAGTCCAGACCCCCTCCCTCAGTCCAAACACACCTCCACTAATTACAAACCCCCTCCCTCCCTCAGTCCAGACCCCCTTCACTGAGTACAGATCCTCCCTCCCTCCCTCCCTCAGTACAGACCCCCTCCCTGAGTACACACACCCCTCTCCACTTTAAGTGCAAGTAGGGAGGTGGGGGGAGGTCCATTATGTGATGGGGTCACTTTGGAAGGGGAGAGGACTTGTACTAGTAGGGAGGTGGGGGGTCAGATATGTACTGGGGGGGGCACTTTGTTAGGCAAGAGGGCTTGTGAATCAAAAAGAGAGCTGCGCTGACGTCACCGAGGATATCTGCCGGCTTGTTTTTATCCATGCGATTACCTGCTCATCAAATGTGAGTTTTTTACGGTATATGTTAATAAATTTTTAGTATGATATTTGCACTATGTGGTCCTTTCTCTCCTACACATGCCCTACGAGAGATTAAATACCCGGGAGTTCGCTGGGACGGTATCCAACAGCTTCAGCAGGATTATTTATTCAATCTGACCCGAGACTGGCTGAGGAGGAGGCATAAGATATTTCAACCACATAGTGTCTTTTGGTTTATCAGTTGGTAAGCCTTGATTTCTGTTGGTGGTGGATTTCACATACAGTATCTATGCACAAGCGGTGCTGTCTACCATAGTAGCGTCTGACTGTATCTTCATTTCTACCTTCATCCTGTCATAATATACGGATTTCAATATTTTGTATGGACCTAAGTGGACTCTATGAATGTGTAGCGCAGCTCTCTTTTTGATTGGCATTTACACATACTAGGACTGAGTATTTTGGGCTGCAGCTTTATGTATTTGAGATTAATGTAATTGAGCATGGTGTTTTCCATATAATTAAGAGGGCTTGTGCCCTTGTGGGGGGGTCAGATTTCAAATCCAACCCCCACTTCTAGCGTAGGTCCTCTCCCCTCCCAAACTTCCCGCCCAGCTCATATCCTTTTAACCTCCCCAGAACCACTCCTCCATCTTTTTTAACTTGCCACCCTCCCTTCCTGGTCACTCTGCCCCCCTCCTCTGTCCATCTACAATATAATACAGTACAGTACAGACCTTAGCTCGGCATGCAAAGCAGTGTCCCTCCTTCGGTCTGTGTACATGTAAACAGCTGAAGAGGGGGAGCCAGCTTCGGCCTGCTCTGCTGTGTGAGACTGCGGGGACATCGGGCCAGGGGCAACCCAGATAATCTGGCGAGAGCTGTGGATGCTGGTGCAGTGTTGGCGGTGCCCCTGCCAATGGGTGCCACCCCTCTGGCGGATGTCACCCGGGTGCGGTCCGCACCCCCTGCACCCCCCTAGCAACGCTTCTTAACCCGAGAATCTTTTTATAAATCAATGATCTGATGGTATAGAGTCCCCATAAAATTAAAAAAGATATACCCACATACATCAGACCTCTGGAGAGGCCGCTGACAAAAAACTACCTTCTTACATATTTGTTGGAATGTCCTACACTTGCTAAGTTTTTAACTTTAGGTTAAAGCTCTTGTATTCCAAATTCTAGAAACTCCACTTCCAGATGATCTTTCGCTGTACTTACTCCCCAATACCTCTTGGATCATAAAATTCTATAAGATAAGTAGAGTACCACATCTTTATAATGCTGCCAAAAGCTGCCAAATATTGCCAGAAATCAGCGAGTACAGTAGAAACAGGGTGTCATTCAGCTTGTGTGTCCTTGTCAGATAGAAGCCGATTTCACAATCAGATTCCGTCGAACAAGCATGCTGGAAAACCAGCAGTTGATCAACATCAGATCAGCACTCTCAGGCAATGGCTGTGAGTGCTGACTGGTGTGTTCTGGTGGTGGGCGGTACCCCTGGCAGAACACAATAGCACAGCGGGGAGATTGCTGTACTAGCAATGCATAGTTAGTACAGCAAGCTCCTCAGTTGAACCACTGGGTTAAAGGAAACTTACCACATGTACCAGACATTAGCATCTAGAAATCTCCCATAGAAGGGCTACCTTTCTTCTTTCCCATCATTATGCTCAACCTTGGTATTACTGTTCTAGCAAACTCATTGTTTAATGGTTAATCCCTCCTTTCTTCTTCTTTTGGGTATCATGCATCTTTTGATTTCACAGCTGTGATAACCAAAAGTTTTTATGCTCACAAACACTGACCTTTGCTTCACCTAGATTTGGAATGATGCACATTTGAATATTGATGTATGCCTTTTCGATGAACACAAAATAAAGATTATATAAAAAAATTAAGTGACCAAACCATTATTGTTTCCCTTTAAAGAAATCCATGTAACCAAGTTTAATTGGAGGTACATACTACAGAGCAAAAATAAAGCATGTGCAAATTTTTCCCATTTTGATTCATAATTCTATCATACAAAAAACTAAACAAATCACTACTATTGTGTAGAATTTGGGCAAACAAGAGAAAATTGTATTTTTTGCAGTTCCAAATTCTCAGGAATGAAATCAATTGAAATATTTTTTCTTTTTTTTTTAAATACAAAGTTTATTGAGGTTCAAATAGTATGTACATACAACCATGAAATGGAAGAGAAATCAGGTAAGTAAAAACCTCAATTCATCACGGGATAATCATTCCTGATCTTACCTAATACAACACAAAGTACAGCATGTATGACAAAAGAGATGCTGAAGACCGATGCAACAAGAAGAAAAAACAATGTACAACATTCATGTATAATCTGATTTGAACACCCATTGAGTTGATATTTAGTAAGTGTAGTAAGCTCCAGTGGACAAGATACTCCAGAGGAACATACTAAGGGAGTATATTCTTACATGTTACAGGTATGTGTGGATTGCAGCCACCTGCCCCAGGTTTTATTATATTTACCCAGGCAGCCTCTATTGATATAGATTACCTTCTTATAATTGAGAGTATTGTTGACCTCTGATATCCATGTAGCTAAGGTAGGGATTGTATCCTGGATCCATACTCTAGCAATTACCTTACTGGCACTAAACAATGTCTCATGAACAAACCTGAGTGTGTTTGTATTCATGTCAGAATCAGGAAATAGCCCCAACAGGCACTGTCTGGAATCCAATGTCACCGGGGTACCCATCTGGTGGTGTAAAAACTGAACTACTTGCGCCCAGAAGCTTCCAATGTGCGGACAATGCCAGATAAGGTGACCAAAGGTCCCCGTGGAGTTCAGACATTTAGGACATTCAGAGCTTCTACATGGGCAAAACTTTGCCATATGCTCTGGGGTGAGGTATGACCTGAAGAATGAAGGTCTGGGTGAGTCTGGCTAACATTTTGGGAGATACCATTGTGCTCGCCTCCAGGATCTCACTCCAGTCATCATCATCCAGCACTCCCACGTCAGATACCCACTTATTTTTTAGAGCATATGCTGTTTTAGTAGCATCTGGCGTGAGAACCATTTAGTAGAGAATAGACATTAATTTAGGATATTCCTAACCGCATACAACTAACAGAGCATCTAGAGTATATAAGTTCGGGCATGTGCCCTCAAATTGCGTCCAAAGGGTATGGCGCAACTGGAGGTACCTAAAGAACATGTAATTTTGGAGACAGAACTCCGATTTTAATTGGTCAAAGGTTTTGAGGGTACCTTGGTATATTACATGTACAAGCAGATATATCCCGTTTGAAACCCAGACACCCGGATCAGGGATCTGAAGTAGTTCGGGCAAATGTTTAGTGAACCATAATGGGGTGTTATTATGCAGTCCAGAGCAGTTCAATTTAGCCATTGCCAGGTCCCAGATTCGCTTGTGCTGAAACAAAAGCCCCGAGCGACATGGAGCAGCCGGAGAGCCACCCAAGCCTCTCAGGAGATCACAAACGGATGAGGGAAGTGAGATCTAGAGAGTCGGCAGACTAGTAACAGGTACCTCTGTTGGTCTTGTTTATCTACAGGCGGTCCCCTAGTTACAAACATCCGACTTACAAATGACTCCTACTTACAAACGGAGGTAGACAACAGGAAGTCACAGGAAATCTCCCCCTAGGAAGGGAAATTCACTCCTGTAAGAGTTATTAATGGAAAAAGGCGTCTCCACTGATGGTTTAACACCAATCCTTGTTTCCACAACAACTCAAAATTTTCTAAATCCAATTGTCATTGGGACAGAAAGTGAAAAGAGGTGAAATCTTCTGAACAGGGGCACAGAAAGCAAAACAAACATTACAGGATTGGTAACCCTTCCCTATGCTATCCACAAAGCTTAAAAATATTTTTTTTGGCAGGAACAACACTTAAAAAATGTACTTGTTCCAACTTACAAACAAACTTGTTTGTAACCCGGGGAGCACATGTATATGATAGAGGTGGGATAGTTGCGCTGCCAGGTAATGCAGTCCAAAATCAGGGACCACTAGACCACCCAAAAAAAAATCACACCCATCAAAAGGCTCCCACATCCATTATTTTATATCATGAACATTTTAAAACTAAAATTAAATTTTACAGAAAGTCAGATTTACATGCAACAGCACCTTGTCTATATGCAAAATGATATGACATACCATTATGTTCAATTCCAAGGGGCTGGGCTAGTGCAGTATAGGGGAAGGCTAGGGCAGTATAGGAGCAGGCTAAGGTAGTATATAGACAGGCTAGTGCCGTATATAGAAAGGCTGGGGTAGTATATGGACAGGCTAGGGTAGTATATAGACAGGCTAAGGCAGCATAGGGGCAGGCTAGGGTAGTATATAGGCAGGCTAGGGTAGTATATGGACAGGTTAGGGTAGTATATAGACAGGCTAATGCAGTATAGGGGCAGGCTAGGGTAGTATATAGACAGGCTAGGGTGGTATATGGACAAGCTAGGGCAGTATAAGGCAGGCTGGTGTAGTATATAGAAAGGCTAAGCCAGTATTGGGCAGGCTAGGGTAGTATAGGGGCAGGCGGAGTGGCCTGGGGGGCAGCTGTCATCATGACACAAAAAACTGCTGGTAAAAAAATTTTGGTTGTCAATTTGCTGGATAAATAGAAGAGAAGGAGAGGTGGGCATGGTTCAATTTGCTGCCCCTCTCAAAGCTCTGCCTTGGTCCAATGGACCCGGAGGGACCCATGGTAGGGCTGGCCCTGGTTATAGGGGTCTTGAAGACTTTCAATGTCAGTTTTCGTCTGTGGGCTCCCCAAATAAATGACTGTAGCAACATTTTTGTTGTAAAGCGCTGCGTAAATTGTTGGCGCTATATAAATCCTGTATAATAATAATAATAATAATAATAATAATTTTTCAATTATCTTTAAATAGCGCAATGTGATGTACACAGGTGAGTGCCAGAGGATATATAACACCTTTGGGAGTAGCACCATCTTAATAAGACTTATCCTCCCCATAACTGCCAATGGAAGCTTTGCCCACATCTGGATTTTAGATTTAAGCAGGGGAATGAGAGGCTTCATATTCAGTCGAATATAGTCAGAAAGGGTTCTTGTCACCTGAATGCCCAGATGCTTGAATGAGCTTACCCTAACAAGTGGCAGTGAGGCTTGTTCTACTGCTGGAGGAAAAATATCCAATGGGAGGATTTGAGATTTGTCTCAGTTGATTTTAAGGCCAGAGAACCTGCCCAATTGCTCAATGACATGTAGGGCTGTTGTTAATGAGTGACCCGAGTCAGCTAGGTATAGTATCATGTCATCTGCATAAAGTCCCACTTTTTCTGTTAGGGGGCCAGATTGCAGGCCGTGGATATCTGAATGAGCCCTGAGCACCATGACAAGGGGCTCAACCCCCAGTGCGTAGAGAAGTGGCGAGATAGGACATCCCTGCCTTGTTCCCCTGCAGAGGGAGAAGCTTGTGGAGGTCCATTCGTTAGCCACAACTCTGTCCTGTGGGGCATTATACAAGATAGTAAGCTGTTTAATAAAGTTGGGACCAAACACTGCCATAGATATTGCCATTCTATGGAGTCGAAGGCTTTAGCAGCATCTAGTGTGACCACTACCCTAGAGACAATTTGATCATGGGAGGCTTGGATGTTCACAACTTGAAATATTAGATTAAAAATATTACATTTTATTGTGTACAAAATGTTAAAATCATGTTAAAAAGCCAGTAGTCAAATATGTATTCACAATTCCACTAAGCAGGGCAAAGACCCCATTCTATATGTTTTTCCTCTATCAGATCAGAACCACTAGGCATGCATGGCCCCAGCTGTGTAGAGTTTGAACACATGAATGCTTTCAAAGTTTAGTAAATATATTGTAATTTTGACTATTTTCTCATGATCTCACATGGTAGATATCCATAAGCATGTGTGACAATGCAACAGAAGTTACAGAGTTTTTCATGATTGGTTTTAAGAATATCTCAGACCTGAAGATCCTGCTTTTCATTCTGTTTCTGATCATTTACATCCTGATATTAATTGGTAATTTCTCTATTATTGTATTGGTGTCAACATGCTATCATCTCAATGTGCCGATGTACATTTTCCTGAGAAACCTATCCTTGGCAGATGTCATTTTCACCACCAACATTATGCCAAATATGTTGTATGTTATACTGAGAGAAGGAGCTGGTATGTCCACTGCAGGTTGCTTTATTCAATATTATGTCTTCTGTGCTTCCACATACACCCAATCCTTGATTCTTACAGTGATGGCTTTTGACCGCTATTTTGCCATTTGCCATCCATTGCGTTATTCTTCCATCATGAACCAAAAACTCTGCCTCCACCTTCTTTGCTGGCCTTGGGCAATCTGTTTTTTCTTCTTTCCAGTTGAAATAGCTTCTCTGTTGCAGGTAAAATTTTGCACTTCCAACATCATTGAACATTTCTTCTGTGATTTTGCCCCAATTCTAGCCATTGCTTCTTCAGACACATCAACTGTAGAGAGAGAAGACTTCATGTTTTCTATTCCCCTTATGTTTATGCCATTTGTGCTTGTTACCACCTCGTACTTCTGTATCTTTATATCAATTCTCAAAATAACATCTATTGCAGGTCGATGGAAAGCTTTCTCTACGTGTAGTGCCCACCTTGCCACCATTTTTGTCTTTTATGGCACTCAGATCACCATATATATCTTCCCAGTTGGAGACAACTCATATTATGGCAAAACTGTGAAATCTATTCTATATACTGTCCTGACACCATTTGTGAACCCACTTCTTTATAGCATGAGGAACCATGAGATAAAGAGAGCATTACTGCAACTATTGCATAGGAACAATCAAAAAACATACCCTAAGTTCAAATAGATATGTGAAAAATGGACATTTCCTTTAGATTAAAGTATAGAGCGGGGAAGGATATGAGCCTCTTGTGGGTTTTTATCATAAAGGTGAAGTAAAAAATTCTACCACCATACCAGCGACTAGAGGGATCCTACCATCTTCTAACCGCTTAAGCCCTAACACAAAATGTTGACACTTTGGGCCCAATTTGGACATTATCACTTAGGGGTGTACTCACTTTTGTTGCCATCGGTTTAGACATTAATGGTATGTTGAGTTATTTTGAGGGGACAGCAAATTTACACTGTTATACAAGAGGTACATTCACTACTTTACATTGTAGCAAAGTGTTGTCACATGAAAAGATAGAATAAAATATTTACAAAAATGTGAGGGGTGTACTCACTTTTTTGAGATACTGTATATCTTCACTGCGACAACACATGCACTACCTAGGTGTCAGTATAATCCAGAGGCTTCAATAGTTCACATATAAAGATGTCCAAGGTAAGCTGCCACTCTTCCCCAAGACCCCTTCCAATATCCTGTAATGGCAAAAACACAAGATATAAACTATCTACCCAGTGGCCACAAAAGGCCTTATAATTTAAAAACAAGGGTCTCTATACCGGCCTACCTTTTACGTACACTCTGATCCAAAAGGTAGCCATACCTAGTGTGACCGAAGGCTAGTAAACTCAAGTGGACCGGCCAGGTCCTGTGCTGATAAAGCCCCCATAATGGGGCACTAGTGGTGAATCTCCACCCATAATGGACATTGGCATCCAGGTGTTTCCAATATCAGCGTGGTGAACTCAAAAGGTGACCACGCATGCATGCACGCATGTGCCATGAGCGCCCGTTGGGACCCAAGAAAGGACAAAGCCTGATGCATCATCAGGAACCCCTGGGTGCTGGAGGTGCACATGACTACTGGCCAAACCAGCCGGAGCATGCGCACATCACCACCACCTGTTCCAAGGAGACGGTAATACCCTACTACCTAGAAATTGGTTTAGCTCCAGCACATTATAATCCCAACCAGCTACCCCAACGCCACACACATTGCCCATGCCAGGCATGCCAGGATTGCACCCTCAGGACCTTAAATAGACTATAACATAGAATATAACACCTGTTCTGGAGCTCTGCACAGATCGGGACTCGATCTAGCCTTTGGATCTTGAGACCACTGCAAACACTACAGAAAGCAGGCTCACTGCTCTAGAGCCCAACCAAAGGCATTCCGCCGCCATCTTATTGATGTTCTACTTCGTTTAGATGATGGTGAGAACCACAATTAGTGAAACAACCTCCGCCTCAGGGGGATTTCAGAGGCTACCGGGGGCTCAGACCTGCGTGCCACGGTGACAGCTATCCTCAACCAGCTGCTAGGCAAACCACCTACCGCCGAGTTGAAGCTGGACCGCGTTAATCGAGTTCAGGGACCTACTTCAACTTCAGCGGCCTCTCCTTCTCCTGTTTTCCCGCGAGATGTCCTCTGCCGGGTCCATTTGTACATCATCAAAGTAGAGATTTTGCGCCAAGCATGGCCCAGAGGCCCTATACATTTTGATGGTGCCACGATCAGAGTGTATCCTGATGTCTCCAGGCAGACCCGCGGGGGATGCTGTGTCCTCTTTTGGAGGTTATTCGGGAGACAGAAGCCACCTATCGATGGGACCACCCGTTCCATCTTAATGTCCGCAAGCAAGGGACCGAGTTCTTTTTGTGCTCCCCTGAGCAGATGCCGGCATTGTTCGGCTTCTTGGACAAGCCTCCTGTCGAGGTCCCCAACTGGCTAGACTATCTGCTGAACCCAGAGGCATCCTATTTATCTCTACCAAGACCACAGTGGATTTGGCAACCTTGATCCAGAGCCTCCAGTCGTGAGACCCAGCCAAGTGACGCCTAGACCTCCACCTATTGCTTTTGAAGATTGACTCTGGTTAGTCCTCTTCATTTGGCTCTACTACAGTGGATACTGACTGGTGTCTCCTTCATGCGGAGAACTTTCTGGTTAATTTAGTTCCCATGGATACCCTCTTTATAAATGTTATTGATACATGTTTATGCTGCATTTGGTCTGTTACCCTGTCTGCTGTGTGTGACCTCCCTGTGCCTAGTATTCCCTGCCCCCTTTTTTCATATTTTTGATCTTGGCAGGCCTTAACCCTTAGGGTGGTCTTCTCTGAGCATGGGTCCGGGTGACTTGGCATACCCACCTAGCTTAGGATTTAGGGTTCTGTTTTTGTTTTTTGTTTTTCTATGGCATTTATGGCCCCGGGGTGTCACAGCCAATTTTTTTTATGGCCGCATCCAGTGGCTGCTCCCACCTCATGTTTTCTGCCTGTGGGGCGGCAGGTGATCGGTCAGTGATTATTCCTGTAATGGACCTCCTTCCCCTACGTTTTTACACATAGGGCATTGATCGGTTGCTGGTCAGTAGCCCTTCCGTTGCTCACCTCTCAAGAGAGAGTTCTGATGTTTTTTTACTTTTTTGTCATAATGTGGGCATTGGATAATCTCATGGGGTTATGTGGTCCATCCCGCAGCTGTTAATATTAATACTAATGCTACAGATATACAGTATAATAGCACAATACTATTAGATATTGGACTGGGCTTTAGATACCTTCTGTTTCATGCCTTCATGTCAAAGGACAGGGCCTGGCTTCACACCACGAATACACCTATAGTTTTCATGTCACTTTATCCACTGCTGTTTAGACCTCCAAGCGGTTGTACAGTGCGGTCATACTAGTTCCTCACTATGACTGTCTTGGACACCTGGCACGTGCACCTCCTCTTTTTGTTGGTTCAACTTCTTTTTATTTTTGCGCATTTCCACCCCCTGATAGGGAGGCTCCCTGCTTGTTCGCTTGTCAGGGACCCTAGTGATTCAGTTTTTTAGACTTCCCCTCCCCCTTGTTTCTCTCGTACCTTTTCCGTCAATTGAATGGGAGACGACAAGAGTTCTACCCTATATGCCTTGGTTTTCATTCTTTGCTGATTCTTGCCTCTCTTTCTGACTTCTCCATTGGCTCTTTTACTTCTTTTCTTTTCTTTCTATTTGGTCTTCCCTCTCCTGGGTACTGTTTATAGGGCTGCCTTGTGGGTCCTCTCCTCCTAAATTTCCCATTAGTGTGCTTTTTTCGGCCTGTCATGGGCTCTCTCCAGGTCTCCACCCTTAATGTACGGGGCCTGAATATCCCAGAAAAACGCTACTAGCCGATCTTCGGAAGAGTAAAACCCAAGTTGCCTTTTTACAAGCAATGCACTTTAAAAGTGATGGTGTCCCCAAATTCACCAATAGAGACTTTCCATGGGCATATCACAGTCCCTCACCTATCTCTAAATCTAAAGGGGTCAGTATACTGATTGCTAAGTCAATACTGTGGACTCTTGGTGAGGTGCTGCCGGATGCCCAGGGTTGTTTTCTCCTGCTTAAAGGGAAGGTTCAGGATGTTCAGATTACCTTTGCCAATGTATATTTTCCAAATGTAGACCATCCCATATTCCTCCAGGACCTTCTCCTTGTTCTTCTGGAATTCTCTGAAGGAATCTTAGTCTTTGGGGGATCTCAATTTTGCTATGGATCCCTTATTAGATGTGTTGTAGGGTTCCTCTCACCTTTCCTACTCTCGCCTCAAATGATTGAAGGCAGATCTGCAGCTCTTACTCTTGGTGTACTCCTTGGTCCATCACACCTATTCAAGACTCGATTACCTTTTAATTTTGCACCAGCAAGCATAAATGTTATATCCTTCTCTGACTATTTTGCTATCTATTTAACTCTTCAGTTGGGCCCCATATTGCACAGTCCCCCTTTGTGGAGACTAAATGAGGCTCTATTACAGTCTCCAGATACCCGCTCCACACTGCAGACAACCCTGTCAGAGTATTTCTCTATTAACCGTGACTCGGTAGATAACCCGTTGGTTGTCTGGGAGGCTCACAAGCCAATTGTGCGGGTTGCGCTAATTAGGATTGGTGGTTGCCTCAAACGAGAGCGCACCCGTCGAACAGAAGAACTTCTCGCAGAGTTGCTTAGGTTAGAATGCTCGCATAAAGCGACTCTTGCACGCTCCACTTATCAGGACCTTCTGAGAGTGCGGGAGGAGTTGCAGTCCCTTCTCTACCATAAAACGAAGCAAAAATTAGCGTGGGCTCATTATTTTTCCAATAAACCAGATACGTTACTGGCTCGGGCCTTACGTGGGCCACGCTCCAAAACCTTTATTCCACACATTCAGGACTCCTGTGGACAGAAATTGACCACCTCTAAGGCGATGGCATCCGCCTTTAAAACTTTTTTATCACAGCTTGTATAACCTTGGTGGCTCCCCTTCATCGCCCCCCCCCAACCACCATGATACAGTCTTATTTAACGTCTTTGGGACTGCCGTCCCTGCCCCTTAAGATTTGGGAGGAACTGGAGGAGCCGATCACAGCAGAAGAGCTAGGGGTGATTCTGGCCCACTCCAAGCCCAAGAAAGCCCCAGGTCCTGATGGCCTTACTCTTATTACAGCTTATTACAAGGCTTTTTTCGAGGTACTGTCCCCTCATTTGACCTCTGCGCTCAATTCCAAAACAGATGGGAAGAGCATGCCTCAGGACAGTCTGCGAGCCTATATCTCATTGATCCCCAAGGAGGGGAAAGACCTCTCCTGCTGTGAGAACTACCGTCTGATTGCCCCCCTGAATTCTGATTTGAAGTTGTTTGCCAAATTCCTGGCCAATCGGCTACTTCCGCATATTCCATGTCTCATAGACCGTGACCAGACGGGCTTTGTACCTCTCCGTGAGCCTAGGGATAATGCGATCAGAGTCCTCAATTTCATCCATGTGGCCAGGACCTCATCCCATCCCCTTCTCCTGCTGTCTACGGACGCGGAGAAGGCTTTTGATAAGGTCAACTGGCAGTTTTTGCGAGCCACCTTGGAGCACATCGGTTTGGGGTCGTCCATGTTGAGCTGGATCCTCTATTCCTGTCCCTCGGCTGCAGTCAAAGTTAACGAAACAAGGTCTGACTTCTTTGCAATCTTGAATGGCACAAGCCAGGGATGCCCGCTCTCTCCCCTAATCTTCATACTTACTCTGGAACCCTTTCCCTGTACAGGGAGAATGGACTCTAGCATTGTAGGCCTTCATAAAGCCTCTGTCAGGCACAAGGTTGCCACCTTTGCAGACGATTTAATTTTCTTTTTGACTGACCCGCTGACATTCCTATCGAATCTGTTTCACTCCTTCCATTAGTATAGTAAACTTTTGTATTTCCAAATCAATTTATCCAAGTCTTCAACCCTCAACATTACAGTGGAGCGGGATATGATCACCCATAAATCCCATGAAACCCTGCTACTCTTTATGCGGCCAACTTTGAACCACTACTCCAGAACATGAGAGCTGACCTACTTTGCTGGCATTCACTCATGTTGACCTGGTTTGGCCTTTGTAATGCCCTCAAGGTGACCTTATTGCCTAGGATTTCAAGGAAGTTAATTTCCTCTTTTGGGAATTTGTGTGGTCCCGCCGGAAACCCCGTCTTCAACTCCAACTTCTTCATCTCTTTAAGTGTCAGGGTGGGGTTGCCCTCCCTGATATGCTGGCTTATTAAAGGGCGACTCACCTCACCAGGTGTGTAGACTGGCACTGCCAAGCTGAGGCTAAACCGTGGGTTGCTATGTAGTTGGAGGACTCTGGGGGCACAGCGAAGAGCTGGCCCTGGATTACCTCTCAGTTGCCCAAAGTCCACAGTACACACCCCACCCTTGGCAGCACTTTGATGGTAGCAAGAGACACTTTTTGGAACTCCTCGATTTCCCCCATGCTGTCACCCATGATCCCTATTTTAGGGACTCCGGAGTTCCAGCCTGGTCTCCACAACCCGCAGTTCCAATGTTTGTTGTCCAGCGGTTGTCTTCATATTGGGGACTTCTTGGGGTCCGAAGGTAAGCTCTTCCCTACTGCCTTCATGAACACCTTGGCATCCTCCTTGGGCTTTTGGGGTAGCTCAGGCACTTTCTCCGCCAGTGTGCTCGCTCTCCGGGTGTCTCCCGTCAACTTACAAAATTTGAGAGCATTTGCCATAAACAGGAACCAATTTGCCATTGTCTTTCCACTATCTATGCTGCCTTGATCCAACCAAAGGAGGATTTCACCCCAGCCTTCCTCTCTAGGTGGGAATCAGATCTCACTATGCATTTTACCGACTCACAAAAGGAGAAAATTCTTCATTTTGCTCAGAAATCTTCTATTGCCACCAAGGTCCAGGAAACCAACTACAAGATTTTGAACAGGTCGTATAGGGTGCCTGTGACATCACATCGTATTTCTCCGCAGGTACCAGATACGTGTTGGTGGTGCGGTACTGACCGGGGCACAATGCTCCACATATTCTGGGACTGCCCAAAAAATCCAGCCATTTCGGCAAGGAGTGGCCTGTACTATCAAAGATTTGACCAATGTTGACCTGGCAGGAAACCTGGCGTCGTGTCTGCTGCACCTCACCACACTGCCCATCAAAAATATAAGGCCTCACTCACGATCCAGCTGTTGAACACTGCAAAGGCTTGTATTCCTCTGTACTGGAGGTCTCTTTGGTACTCCAAAATCAATCAACTCAGGGACATGGAGGATCTTACGGCAACCTTATACAATAGGGAGGAGACCTTTTGAGACACTTGGAGGCAACACTTTGTATACACTAAGGTCTAAGGCCTATTTGTGGGAGATTTCACAACCCGCTTGAATTACTGGGATCTGCCTGATATGGGCCCAGGGTGAGCGATTCTGCAATTCTTCTTTTCTGGCTCTAAGCCTCCTCATTTCCTCTCTTTTTCCTCTCTCACCCTTCCCTTACCATCTTACCCTTATTTTATTTCCTTTTTCCTTCATAACTACCCAAAAAATACTTTTTTGGCCCCTGGGGTTCTTTAAGTGACCCCAGGATTTTTCTTAATTTAATTTATTTTTTACCATTACATTTGTGGGAGGAGCTTTTTGTCACCTCTAGCTAAGCTAGTTACTGCTTTGTTGGTGGATGACTGATTTAAAGTCTGTTCAATCCTTAAGACATACTACAAGCTAACTAATTTGATGTCTGTTATATTTTTGTATGTTTACAAACCCTAATATCTTTGTATCTGATTACATGTTGTCTATCTCTGTACCCCCTTATACTCTTTGCTGCTTGGCTTGTACTGTGCAATTCTGGGTGCACAAATAAAAAGAATTACAAAAAACTAAAAGTAAAAAAATAGCATACAACAAATTCTTTATGACAGCTCTCACATATATTCCCACCAAAACATATACAGAGCTGTATATGTAAATTAATTGCAGTCTAGGTAAATGAAATAAAACTAAGAGGTTATATAGGCCTGTGAAATCTAAAATAAGAATACAGACATATTGGGCTAAACTCTGCTCTAAGTAGGAACCACCATCCCATCGGGGTGGGGAGGGGGGTATTTTACTATACATGTATCTATACATGGATCTGCGAGAGCCAGGTGCAACACCAGACCACAGAATTACAAAAAACAAGTTAAAATGAGCACATCATCGAGATAACATAAAATAAAATAATAGATATAACCACACTAAATGAATTTCCTGAATCTGTAAAAATTTTGTAGCACAACAAAATTATCAATGAAAGTATGGACAACATAACAATAAAATAAAAAACAATTTATTCACAATCAAGCCACTAACAATCACGTATACAGTATCTGATTTTTCGCATGGCATAGACACAGGTGGATTAATATCACATAATTACAACAATAATTAGTGTGACTAAAGATTTAGGCCTAGGAACTTAGCATGACTTATTTTAATAATTTATGATCATTTTTATTTTCAGAAGGTACCAACGCCACTGTCTCAGAATACAAGCAATAGGCTATACTGGCATTAAATTGCACGCGCTTCCACTGTGAAGCCTCGCATACAGAGTTAGGTCTGCAGTACACAGGGAGCCTTGTCGGGGCCTGCAGCTTACGCATACACTTGCAAATGTGTGTAACCAATCCCCTGCCTTTTAAACGCTGAACTGTTAGACAGATGAATTTGGCTTGGTGGCAGACTGGTCGGTAAGCTGAGCTTGGAATTTTTTTTGTTTTTTGTCTGTATCTGCCTTTCCATAGCTCCTTGCTGTAGTGGGCAGTTATAGGTGGGGGACAGTGGCCTTGTTTTTTGTGTTGTAACCACTTTTGGTGCCACACCAGCACCGCAGCCGCCATGGGGCCACGGCTGGTTGTCTGGTCATGTACCTTTAAGGAGGGTTGGGCTCCTCCAGTCACCTGTCCTTCATCTATCCATTTAATTGTATGTGCTTCCACTGTGAAGCCTCTTATACAGAGTTAGGTGTGCAGTATACAGGGAGCCTTGTTGGGGCCTGCAGCTTACGCATACACTTGCAAATGTGTGTGACCAATCCCCTGTCTTTTAAACGCTGAACTGTTAGACAGGTGAATTTGGCTTGGTGGCAGACTGGTCGGTAAGTTGAGCTTGGAATTTTTTTTGTTTTTTGTCTGTATTTGCCTTTCCAGAGCTCCTTGCTGTAGTGGCCAGTTATAGGTGGGGGACAGTGACAAGTAAGTAAAGAACGGAAAAAGTTGTCGTAATCAGACTTTGTGTCCTACACCGTATTTTTTGTGAAATATTGGATGAGAGTCTGGGTAGGACATCATTCTATCCAAGGGGGGGGAAAAAAGGTTATAAAAATGTATCAATGTAACCAGATCGAACCTGGTCACTTCTTTACGTATATGGTATGGACACCCTAGAGAGATCTTGTGTTTTTTATTCCAGTGACAGGGGGTGGATATTGACCGGTGATGTCGTTCCTCGAGACCTTTCCGTTTATGTCTGTTTTTT
>BLSH010022043.1:2440194-2455012 GCA_018402905.1 Glandirana rugosa
CTGCTTTGTGCCTACATTTGCCTACTTGCCAGTCAAAAAGTAGGTAAAAACGTAAAACATTTTTTTTGACCACTTTTTGCCTACTGGTGCCTACTTTTTTGCCTACTTTTTGACTACTTATGAAGTAGGTAAAAATACACTGCCTTGACTACTTGACTACTTACCAGGCACACACACTTTCCTGGGAATCCGATACAAGTGTGACTAGACTGTGTCTTCAGCGTGTTGAAGGCTAGACTGAAATGGGACGCTGAAATCCAGACTGAAGGTACCCTGAAGTTACTTACCCTAGACTAAAACTAGGTTTAACAGGATAGTTTTTTAAAAAAAAAACAGTGCAGTGTTACAAAAAACAAAATATGGTTTTTGACAAGTCCTCTTTTTTAAATTTTGCAGTGGGAGGCCCCCTCAAGATCCATACCAGACCCAAAGGGCCTGGGATGGATTTGGGTCGACCCCAAGACACTTTTTTTTGATAGGACAATTTGGATCAAAATCAGATCCCATTCATTGAAGTCCCATGGAAGTCAGACCTAAAGTCGCAGGGTAAAGTCAGATCGGAAGTTGTGCGACTTCTGTGTCAGATCAGTGTGAACATAGCCTAAGGGTCCTTTCACACACACGGACCATTCATCAGTTCATCAGTTCCGTCACATAAAAATGGATGAAGTATTCATCAGTTTTTCATCCGTTTTTTCATCCGTGGTCATCCGTTTTTCACCAGTTTTTTTTACAAAATGCAAAAATGGATGAAAAACTGACCGTTCATCCGTTTACATCCGTGTTTCGTCCGATCTGTTTTTTTGACGGATGAAAAATAGGACTTTCATTCGTTCAAAAAAACAGATGCTGATGGAAGCGGATAAAAATGGATGCAAATGAATGATCATCCGTTGTCATCCGGATGATCATTCTGCGCCCCCCACCCCAAAGCACCTTGTCCCCATGTTGATGAGGACAAGGGCCTCTTCCCGACAACCCTGGCCGGTGGTTGTCGGGGTCTGCGGGCGGGGACTCATCGGAATCTGGAAGCCCCCTTTAACAAGGGGGCCCCCAGATGCTGGCCCCCCACCCTATGTAAATGAGTATGGGGTACATCGTACCCCTACCCATTTACCTGGAAAGAAATTTGTACACAAAAAAAACACACAGCTTTTTAAAATATTTTATTAAATCTGCTCCGGCGGTCTTCTCCCCTCTCCGGTGTCTTCTTTTCTTCGGCTCTTTTGCGGGGTCTTTCATCTTCTGAGGGGTTTTTTCTTCTCCTTCTCTGCGGCGTCTTCTGCTCTTTTGCCGGTCTTCTCCGCTGTCCTCTTCCCTCTCTTCTTCTTCTTCCCATGTTGACACGACGCGTTCTCCTTCATGAATGCCCTCGCCGCTCTGTGCTGTGCCTTATATTGGCATGGGGCGTGGCCACCAGATGACATCACCTGGAGGTCCCGCCCCATATGAGGTGACCTCATATGGGGCGGGACCTCCAGGTGATGTCATCGTGCCATCCCGCACTCTCGGGCTCCCTGTCTGCTCTACCAGGGACCGCTGAATCGGGTGTGCAGGAGTGGTTGTTCCCTGCACACGCCAGACTCTACCACCAGGATCGTGACAGTCCTGCTCTATGCGTCCATAAGACACATAAAACCATTGCTCGGCCCTGCCCCTGCTCTTTCCTCATTGATAACTCAGCCAATGAGGAGAGGGAGTCCCAGGACAGCCAAGGCTCTCGGGCACATCGCTGGATCAAGGGGGGCTCAGGTGAGTCTTGAGGGGACTGGGGGGGGGGGGAGCAGCACACAGATGGTTTTATACCTTCATGTATAAAATGCATGCAGGTAAAAAAAAAACTTCAGCCTTTACAACCACGTTAACACCAAAAATGATGGAATACACATACACTTATCTTCAGAAGTGAGAGGAAATTTTTGTAAAGTAGTTATTGAAATATACTTTACCAACAAAGATATTTGTAAAGAGTTATGGAACCACATTGGAGATTTGTAAGGCAGCTTATCTGATGACCAGTGGGGGATGTGCAGAGGACTTTCAAGGAGATCAATCGGCAGAGTCTTTGATCATGATAGCGTGTTGTTCGATAGAGCATCTTTTTGGAAGACACAGTGATTGGATGTGATGACCATTTAGGTGAAGAGCAATAAAGAGGGAGTGTCCTACTGATGATGATAATCAGTCCAGATAGTGTTCGAGATGGTGAGCATACTCGAGCATGATCGATCTTGGAAGAATAATGATAATCCCTTTATTCTCTGAACTTTTTATTTACTAAATTCCCTTATCTAAGGACTAACCTAGAGGATGTAGTTCAGAATATTTACCCACATCTGACTGGAAGATATTGCTATAGATTAACCAAATGTTTGTTTAGATGTTGACTGTACCTGCCCACCAGATGGTTCTCTAAGATTAGGAATTCCTCTTTTAGGTCTTCTGGAAATAAAATTTGATTTATTCAACTCAACCCTATTTGGAACATTACAAATTTTATCCCTGGGTTAAATGTAAATATGTTATCCTCATCATAGTGTGGATATGTGCAGTCCCCCGTGCAAATAATATTATTTGTGATATTAATCTTTAAAGAGTGACTCCACTTTTGTTGAGAAAAAAACATTTCACTCTGGATGATCTATGTACAATACAAACTATGTTGCAGATTTTACCTTTTGTTATTCTGAAGGAATAGCTGTTTGTGTGTTTGTCTGTGTCCATGTGCGGAGTGAATCTGTATGGGAATGGTTTTATTATCAATCATCTGCTGCACCTGCAGGGCACTAATGAGTCAAGCTGCAGGGTCTGTATCCCTTTAGATGTGATTTCCCTTTGAGAGTATCTCACCAAAAATTACATTTTTGTTGCAGGGGATTCTCAAAATCTCATTTGTATCTTACTGCAGACTTCTGGGAAAATCACTGAGCCAATCACACAAGCAGGAAATTACATATATTGGGGGCGTTCTGTACACATTCTGTGTACAGAACTCCTCCAGGTATCCATATTGCATTGCAATTTACAGAAAAGTACAGCGCTGCAGATTGAAAAGGAAAGGTATTTTTATTTGCTAATTTTTTCCCCACAAAGTGTTTACCCGATGTATTATCATTTTAATCATGTGACATTTGTTAAAGATGTGTAATTTATCCAGAGATCACATTTTTAGGTATTAATTATTCATCCTCAAAGTGTATCTGGATAAATGCATTTTCATTTTGCCATTTCACTTCTGATTATTATTATTATGAAAACACATGTATTTCTTATTTTAGGTATACTGATAATACATATACTGTACATGGTACTATATTTCTTGTCATCGTCCTTACGGCTCGGTTCAATCTGCTGCGACCTGAATGTCGCGTGACTTACAGTGTGACTTTGCCAGACGACTTGAGTGTGACTGCAACTTGAAGCAACTTTGAAGTGACTTGAAGCAACTTTGAAGCAACTTCAGGGAATGCCTGAGTAATCTTCCTGTAACGTTGGATCCAAATCACATCAATTAAGATGAGGATTCAACTTGGAGGTGACTTCCATTAACGTTTATGGGCACAAGTCGGATGGAAGTCACCTTGAAGTAGTACAGGAACCTCTTTCAAAGTTTCGCGCAGCTAGGGGGGCGATCGCACCCCCGCCGGCACGCTGCTAGAGCCAAAGAGCGGGGAGCTGCCGATGTAAACATGGCGGTTCTCGGCTCTTTCAATAGGGACATAAGAGATCTACTGATCCCTGTCACTGGGATCAGTTAGATCTCTTATGCCCATGGTAGCCCAGCCCCCCCACAGTTAGAACACACCCAGGGAACACAGTTAACCCCTAGATCGCCCCCTGCAGGTTAACCCCTTCACTGCCAATGACAGTTACACAGTAATCAGTGGATATTTAAATTTCTGATCGCTGTATAAATGTCATTGGTCCCAAAAAAGTGTCAAAAAATGTCCGACATGTCCGCCCCAATATCACAGTACCACTAAAAATTGCAGATTGCCGCCATTACTAGTAAAAAATAAAATAAAATAAAAAACCCCAGAAATGAATTCTCATCATCCGTAAACGCAACTTTTGCGCAAACCAATATATATACCAAAAATCAATAAACGCTGATTGCGATTGTTTTTTTTTTACCAAAAATATGAGGAAGAATATAAATCAGCCAAAACCAATGAAAAAAAATGTTTTTTTATATTTTTTTTTTTTTGGAATTAAATATTAGCAAAAAGTAAGAAATATTGTTTTTTTGCAAAATTGTCGCTCTTTCTTTGTTTATAGCGGCGATCAGAAATGACACAGCAGTGATCAAATACCACCAAAAGAAAGCTCTATTTGTGGGAAAAAAAGGACGCAAATTTAGTTTGGGTACCACGTCGCACGACCGCGCAATTATCAGTTAAAGCGACACAGTGCCGAATCACAAAAAGCGCTCTGGTCAGGAAGGGGGTAAAACCTTCCGGGGCTGAAGTGGTTAAGACAGCTCTCATTGAATAAATTGGGATTTCACATGTCACATGACTTTGGGTTTCACAAGTCGGATCCCAAGTCTGTGTGAACTTATCCTCAGATAGCAAGATGTCCTATATATGCACAAATAAATTGCAAAGCACTTTGGCTTATTAGCGGTAGCGGTAAATCGGTGCTACTTAGTGGCACATTTACCGCTATTGTAGCGGGGCTACGGCGCCGCTATGCAGATGGGAGTGGGGTGCTTTTAACCCCCAAGAAGGGTTTAACAAGGGGTTAAAAGCGCTGCCGCTTCCGAGGTGGTGTACAGCCGCTTCGGGAGCACCGGCCATTGCTTCAATGGAGGTGGCGGTGTGGCGCACCGCCCCAAAGATGCGGCTTGCAGGACTTTTCTTACCGTCCTGCAAGCACACCGCCCCAGTGTGAAAGCACTTAGGCTTTCACACTGGGGAGAATGGGGGGAGAGTTTTGCAGGCGCTGCACAGGCGCTATTCTTAGCACCGCAGCGCCTGAAAAACATTTCGGTGTGAAAGTAGCCTTATAGTTATTATTTTATAAGACTGTCCCTCAAAGGTATAAACTATTTTGTTTTATAAAGTAATGAAAAATATTTAGTTTACTTACATTTGAACTCTCTTAGTTTTACAATCACTTGTACAAAGATTGTTGTTAATCGTTATTGTTGCAAAATTTAGTTGGTTGGCATTCTTAATGCTTAGACAATGCAATGGCATACAGTATGTATATGCAAAGAGTGTTTTCTCACTGTTAGATACACCTGTAAATAGATTTTGTCTTTTCCAATTATAAAATGAGCCATTATTTGCATTAGCAAGTGCCATGCAAACAGAGAAAGGTCATTTCAATTTAAAGTGGGTTTCTCTTATTCAGGCTTTGTTTCAGTAGCACTATAACCTATTGTCCATAGAATGGGACATGTCCTTGATTGCAAATGAGTTTTTAAGGCTCCATTTACACGGGACGTCAACCTCCCCTGAACGTTTTTTTTTGACAGCTAGAATCCGGCGTCTAAAATGGCCGTTTTGTTGCGTTTAGCCGCGTTTGCATCTAGGAGCGTTTTTAAAAAAAAATTATTATTGTTATTTTTTTTTTTAAGAATGGATACGCCTGTAAACGAAACGGTTCTAGACGCGAGTTACCGCTTTCAGGCGCGTTTAGCTGCGTTTTCAAGCTGTTTGGCATTTCAAATGCCTCTGAACTGGCATCTGAACCCATTTTTTTGCGTTCCAAAAAAAGCCTTTAAACTCAACTGCCTGGAAACGACCTTAAATGACCCTGTGTAAATTTACTTATAAGATAACATAGAGGAAAGTTCAGGGGCAGCTGAAAAAGATGCCCAACTGCCTCTAAACGTCCATTTACCAGCAGCAGTGTAAATGAGGCCTTAATACTTTTGGAAATCAACATTCCAAGGACGTTTAATTTTGATTTGTAACACTTGTGATACTAAGTTCTTCTAAAGTTCAGTCTGCGTAGCTCATCAGTATTCCATAATGCTTATAATTTGATCTCACAAAAGCCCTGACAAATATTAAATTGTGCGCAAATTGTGTGTCAGTGAATGATCACCATAAATAGAATTCAAAGAAGAAACTAAAACAAGAAGGCAAGACAAACTGACAGATAAGTTCAAACCATGGTCTTTTGATGTCATTGATATGTGATGGTACACCTTTTAAAAATTGACCGATAAAATACAGTTGTAAAATGAAGATAATATATTAACAGATTTTCTTTAAACCCGCTCTATAATTTTTCCCAAGGGTTAAAATATTTGTGTAGCCCCAGATGTTGTATTATACAATAACATTTTTACATATATATGTGTTTGTCATTTGGAACTGTTTGGCTCATAATTGGTCCCCAGAAGACTGCTTACAACATGTCAGGCTGCCAGACTTGTCAATTAAAAAAAAAGAAGGAGGGGATGTACTTCTCTACAGGGTTATAAAAGTTGGCAAAACAGCTGCCAATGTTCGGCCCACCAAAAATCACACTATTGTGATTTACCCCAATTGATCACAAGCTGACATGATTAAAGAAATTACAACTTCTTGTTTGCCAATTTATTTTTAAAGATAAGCAAACATGTCTGGAAATTCAATTGAAACAATCACAGTCTAAATATATTCCGGTAAGTGGTAAAATGTTTTTTGATACCCTACATTTAACAAACAAATGGGGCTTAACCCTAAAGAAGAAAAGCTGACTTTCGAGGTGCATATATTGTACATCCATTTCATTTTATTTTGATCAATGAATTTGTAAACTTACTTTTTATCTAAAAAACATGTTAATATTTTATACATGTTAAAACCACATTTGTTTTTAAATTGAGAGTCATGTCGCTTTTTTGCTAACAAATAATACATTTCCACGCTAAACCCATCTCCTGAAGGTTTCGGTGGGGGAGGCTCACCCAACCTCGCTGCACAGTTTGTCCCCAAAGGGGTGCGCGGGGTGGGAGATGAGTGTCACACACACTGAAACGACAACACAAAGATATTTAAGAGTTGGGTAAGCTGTACGGCAGGAAGCCATGGACTTGTAGTCATGTTGCAGCGTGCAAACCTGCTTAATTCTCGAGTCAATCCTTATTTTCACTCTATCTAGTTCTTTTGTATGATGATACAGGCATGGTCACAATACCTTTCGACTACTGTTTACCTTTATATATGCAATTGTTATATAAATAGGCTCCTGGTACATTGACATGTTAACCATACTTACTATTCTAGAAAAATTTACCCGAAAAAAAAAAATATCCTAGTGTTATACAAAAAATCATGGGGAGATAAAGGAAAACGATGGTAACCCATATGCAACCTCTGTCACCCCACGAGAAAGAAGTGTACCTCCTGCAATCTCAGATGTCTTTGGTTATCACCACATATAATAGTTAAATGAAACATTGTAATATGACGCAATGTATATTGTGATAAACTGTCTAATAAAACTAAGATTTCCGGTCCTGATTCAGTACCCCGTCAGAAGTATCTGAACTCTGTGAAATGTTAAATGTTACCGAAATAAGTCTATCTTTCTGTAATTGACTGTTGTTAACCTGCCTTTCTTATTGAAAATAAAATAAAACCTTTTTTGGAAAAACAAATAATACATTTCCTTACACTTTTACCCATATTTCATACTCTAGAGCAGGGGTATGCAATTGGCGGACCTCCAGCTGTTGCAGAACTACAAGGCCCATGAGGCATAGCAAGACTCTGACAGCCACAAGCATGACACCCAGAGGCAGAGGCATGATGGGACTTGTAGTTTTGCAACAGCTGGGGGTCCGCTAATTGCATATCCCTGCTCTAGAGCAATGTATTGTTTGGTAACAAAAAGAGACATGATTCTTAACAATATAATATAAATAGATATGTGATGTGTATAGATATAAAATAAAAACATACAGTTTTTAAAAAAAACTTAAATTTTGTACATTTATTGATCAATTTTTAATGAACATATCCTCGAAAGTCCTGTCTTCTTTAAGATTTTCTTGTTTAAGATTAAGTCCCTTTTGTTTGTTCAAGCTATTTGGGATGTGATATATATTAGCTTTGTTATATGTAATTTTAACAAATGGGTGAAGAAAGAAAACATGGGGATTAAAAATATCCAGTCATAGGGGTGCGCACATAGGGTGGAAGGTGTGCCTGGGCACACGCTAATCACCCTGTACTGTGCAGATTTCCCCCTGCTGCCTGGCTGCAGAGAAAGGGACTGAGGAATCTCTGTCCTCAGTCTCTTTCTCTGTCTCAAAAGTGAGACATCAGGGGTCTGGTTAGACCCCTGATATTTCACCAAAGCCCCCCAGCATGGCTCCTAAATAAAATGGTAAAAAAAAATAAAATATAATATTGTAAAAAATAATAAAAAAACAAAATTGTAAAAAAAAATAAAAAATAAAAAAATAAACTACTGACACCTATCTTTGCCCTACTGACACCTATCTCTGCCCTTATGACATATATACACACACACACACTTATGTTTGTTTACGCTTTGGGGTGCACACCCTAATGCAATAGGCTGTGCACACCTATGTATCCAGTGTTATATGTTTTATATTAATAATACAAGGTCCATTGTAAATTCAATTCTTAAACAATATAAAGTTTATCTAATGGTAAGTAAGAAGGGTAGAACATTATAACAACTATGTTGGTTTATCATATTTGCAAAGAAGTTGTCTCTCAAGCCACTTTAATGGAATCTATAGATTCCAAGTCACTTAAATGACAATTTCAAGTCACTTTAACGGAATCTACATTATAGATTCCAAGTCACTTAAATTACAATTTCAAGTCACTTTAAAGAAATCTACAGATTCCATTAAAAAACATAATGTTTAAAAAATAGATGAAAGAGAAGACACTAATAAAATGAGAGATAAACAAATCATACCCTTAAGTCAGCTGGGACACTTCCATGAGTGTTGAACTGGGTCCCCTGCAACTTTCATTGGTTCCAGAAATTTTAGAATTCGGTTCTTCAAAATTTGAAAAAGCTGAAATTCGAAATTCAAAAATTCAGAGATTCGGAAAATCGGGAGTAAAAAATTTGAAATCCCGAAAATTTGAAAATCCGTCAATTCGAAAATAAGAAATAAATTTGGAAAATTCGAAATAATAACTAACTAATAAATAACTATTAAATTATAGGTATTGGAATTTCCTTTCAAATTTGGCTCTTAGTGAACGTAAATACAAATATATCATTAGCAGCCAAATTTTAAAGGGAATTCCAACACCTATAATTTAATAGTTAGTAATAGTTAAGTTATTATTAGTTAGTTATTATTTCAGATTTTAGAATTATCGGGTTTTCAAATTTTCCGATTTCCGATTTTCTGAATTTTAGATTTTCTGAATTTTTCGAATTCGAAAACTCAGAAAAATTCGGAAATTCGAATTCGTACAAATGACCAAATTTTGAAAAATTTGCTAAAAAAAGGAATTTGGAATGAAACTAATTGCACATGTCTAGTTTGTAGGGAGAACCAGTGCGAGCTGCAGGGGACCACAGAGATCGACAATCCTAAAAGTGTCCCTGTCGACTCTGGGGGACAATTTCATAGCACAGGGTGGAATTTAGTGGTGTGGGCAGTGGGAAATCCCCAATACTGAAAGCAAATGAGAACTATTTTTCAGTGGAGCAGGGGAAGGCTGGATCCTATATCAGGTTTTTATTGTTATATTTTCAATTGTTACCTTGTTTATTGTTATCTGTGACCCTATTGCAGATTTATCCTTCCGTCCGCTGAAAATGTAACTCTGTAGTAGTTGGTGTGTACGATATAATATTTAATGATGTCATTTTTTTTATTTGCATTATTTTCCAGCATACATCTTTACTTGGTGATTTATGAATAAGAAGTGCTATCTAAAAAAGGTGACACAGAAAACATTTATCTCCAATGCATGTTCTAATGTCACAGTAAAATTGTACAGAAATGCAATGTGAATATCACAACATGGCTAAGTATTTTAGTGTATGTGGATTTTTGAGGTTATGTTTTTGAAGAAGTCCACGATATTCTGTGAATTTTATATATTTATCTTATATTACTGTTTTAAATCTGTGACCGCTACCCCTCTCTGCCAGTCCCTCCACTGGTTACTGCAAGCCAATAGTATAAAATTCAGAATGCTAACAACAATACACAACTTCATCCCCAACCCTGCTCCAAGCTACGACATGAATCTTTTTTTCAAAATATCAACCTCTTCACTCCTCTCACCTCCTCCGGCTCTCTTTATCACATTCTCCCATGCTCTCTTCTAGGATCTCTCCAGAATCTCACTCATTCTCTGGAACTCCCTTCCCCAAGCTCTATGGCTGTCTCCTACTCTGTCTACCTTTATGCAATACCTAAAAAAATCATCCTTTCAGTGAACCCTATCCTGTCTCAACCTAAAAATTGTATTGCTACCTTCTTTATTAGCTCAACCCTTACAATTATTACCCTCTTGCCTTACTTGCCCCTCCCGTTTATATAGTAAGATCTCATGAGCTTGGACCTCCTAACCCTATTTACTGTAAATGTACTATCACCATGTATTTTGTAAAGTGCTGCACAAACTGTGCTAAATAAACCTTGTATAATAATAACATTTTATGTGTATGTGTTAACAATAAAATTGGGCCCCCCTTACCAGTTCAGAGGCTGTCCTCTGTGGAGGAATGGGCCAAAATCACACCTGAGCAATGCATGCGACTAGTTTTTCCATACAGGAGGCAGCTACCAGCAAAGGATTTTGTACAAAGTATTAACCACTTTCAGACCGCCTTCCTCACATTTATGGTGGCAAGGCGGCCCAGCTGCGCGAAACAACGTACCTGTACGTTGCTTCGTGCAGTAGCCACCCGCCATTGTTCCCCAGAGAGGCAGAATGGTGATCTGCAAACAAGGCTGTTCTGACAGGGGAGAACATAGAGATCTTGTGTTCCTGCTAAGCAGGAACACAGATCTCTGTGTTCTCCCAGTCAGAGCAATCCCCACACAGTTAGTAAGCACCCCCTAGGGACACATTTACCCTTTGATCGCCCTTGGTGCTAAACCTTTCCCTGACAGTGTCATTAGTACAGTAACAGTGCATATGTTTAGCTCTGATCACTGTATTAGAGTCACTGGTTCCCAAAAAAAGTGTCAAAAGTGTCAGTTAGGTGTCCGATTTGTCCGCCGCAATTTCGCAGTACCGCTAAAAATTGCTGATTGCTGCCATTACAAGTAAAAAAAGAAATAAATAATTCCATAAAAATATCCCATCATTTGCAGATGATATAGCTTTTGTGCAAACAAATCAATATGCACTTATTGGGATTTTTTTTTAACAAAAATATGTAGCAGAATATATATTGGCCTAAATTGATGAAGAAATTCGATATTTTACATTTTTTTTTTATTGGATGTGTTTTAGAGCAGAAAGTAAAAAATATTGTTTTTTATTTTCAAAATGTTTGCTCTTTTTTTGCTTATAGCGCAAAAAAAATAAAATTAAAAAAAAATGGTCATGAAGGGGGTAAAACCTTCCGCAGCTGAAGTGGTTAAATACATTTTTTCCCTGTGTCATTCCATTTTATTACACATAACTTAATTTTTGTACTTATTTATTTTGCTTTCTTTGTATCTATGGATTGCTTGGGTTGTTACCGACATGTGGTGAAAATTTCATGTCAATAGCACCTTTAGAAATATATTTACCTAGAAAAATGGTTCAATACTTATTTTACCCGCTGTATAATATACAGGATTGCATACCAGGTGCAGTGGTTAAGACCTTGTAACACAGGGCCCTGGCCATAGGTGTGCGCAGCCTATTGCATTAAGGTGTGCACCCCAAAGCACCAACACCCGTGCCTTTTTCTCAGCTGCACATCACGGGACAGTGAATAAATGGGAAGTGCTCTGTGCTGAGTGGCTTCCTGATCATTCACAAACTGAAGCATATGAAACACAATTTACTAAGCTTCAGTTATGAATGAACACAGTGAGTGTGTTCATTTAGAGAAGGAAGGCACTGGTAAATTACATATTTACTAGCCCCTTCCCCCACTCTCCATCCTGAGAGGCACCGCACTTAGTGATTAGGGTGTGCCCAGGCACACCTGGAACACCCCCAGCGCACGCCTATGGCCCTGGCATTGTTATCAGTGAGAGAAAAATGAAACGTTGGGGGTCAGGGGAAGAAAAGAGATCCCCTGCTGGCAATAGGAGAAAAATGCCCAGTGTTAGCAAGATAAAAATGCCAAGCGTCAGTGGGAGAAAGATGCCTGGTGTCATTGGTCAGAGGGAGAAAACAAAGGTGTTATTGGATAGTGGGAGAAAAAAAACGTCCCAATGTTAGCTGGAGGAAAAACAGCACTGTGGGAGAAAAATTGTCATCAGTAGTAGGAAAAAATCAGCTGGCCCTTAATATTCAGAACCCTGATCAACCCCCTATTAACATTCAGACCCCAGATTAGTCCCCCCTTAACATTCAGACCCCAGATTAACCCTGCTTCAGACCCCAAACCCCATGAAATGAACTATAATCCTATATCAGCTTCCTTTAAATTCCCTTTCACACCCCAAATCAGCTCCTCTTCAGACTACAGACCACCTTCCTGTTCTCGCCTCCAAAACCCTTACAGACGGCAGACCAGCTCGAAGCACACTGCGGGAGTCAGTCCCAGACTTCTCTTGTGGTTCTGTGTCATATGCCATTTTCCCACTCTCTTGTATGGTCAGATGCTGGCATTGAGTGCAGAAATGCTCATCCCAGCACCCAGCGCTTGTACAAGTGATGGGTCCAGATGGTTAGGGGGTGTGAACAATGTGGCAGAGTTTTGCCACAAAGGCTCCCTTGAAGAAGTATGTATAGCATACATAGCATCTTCTTTTACAGGCAGGGCTTTTTATTTTTAATTCTTTATTCATAGATTTTTCAACAGGACAGGGTTGCAAGCACAAGCTCATTATTATATTGCATACATAAATCAAGTACATATAGAAGGCTCTAGTTCAAAGGTAAAACCCATAAACATATGACATAGCTGCCATTTTCTGGAGGCATTTTTAGGCATGTCAGGTGGTGGGTTGGCTCCCACCCAGTCCAAATATAGCAAAAAAGTATGCAAAAGAATGAAGATAAGGAACAATAAAGGAAACTCCCAAGCAAGAGAGAAAGAAGAAAAGGAAAGAAGAGAGCGAGTATAAGGGGGAAGAAGGGAAGTACAGGAGGGAGGGGGTCAGGTAGGAAAAGGGAAGAGGGCATTCCAGCATGTTGGCAGGTGCAGTTTATCCTCCTCTCTGTAGGTGGTGCTGTGTGCTGACCACTGTGCAGAGGGGATGGAGACTGAGAGTAGCCATTGTTCCTCTGCAGTCTCTGTAGGTGTCACCAGAAGAGCAGTGGTCCGACTGGATGACCTCAGCGGCCATATTGAGTGAGGGTATTGCTAATAAATAGCAGTGTCCAGGTGCAGCTGAATAGAGTAGGGACAAGATCTACGCTGGATAGGAACCATTTATTTAGCCTAGAGAGAGGTTTCTGATGAGGAGGGACAAAATAGGGACATTGCTGCCAGTGCTGATAATCCCAGGACTCCTGTGCTGTGAGTTAGAACCCACATCAAGGAAGAAATTAACGCCTAACACGGATATCCGTGTTTAGTGAAGGATAATAATGGACTTTGCCGGCACTTATGAAACTGATGGGTTTAAAATAAAATGTATTTATTGAATTATTAAAAAGACACGTCACAGCGTATCATCAACGATAGATACAAAAAGTATGTCACACACATTACACAGAGGGTACATAAAATATTCAGGAAATAGTAATTCCACATAGGTCACATATGATACAAATACCAGACCAATTTACATGGATAGACATAAAAGAGAAGGTCGACGCATTTCGCAACACTGTGCTTCTTCTGGACCTTATTTCTCTTCCGAATTTATCATAACTGCTTCACCTGTGGTTCACCATTCCCCAATTAAGCTGTAACATCAGGGGGGCAGGCACAGGGGACCAAATGAGCTACTCCAGCATCAAGATATCTATCATGATAGACAAGGTAGTGTGGTCAGGCAGTAACCGCTTTTGTATGTTTGATAGTGTTGAAACTCCGACCGTGGCTTAAGGGAGACACTGAGGTGCCAAATGTGTTGGGCCACATGAAATGGCGTTAATAGGTAAACCTTTACCGCAGGTATTAGGCACAATATCTCCGGTCTTGAATATGCCGGCTCCGGAAGGGTGGTGCCCCGTATATATGGTATTAAAGGTGCCTGACGCCAATGGTGCCTAGCACAGCGCGCTAGGGCCGCATGGTCGTGTGTCCCGCCTGTCGGTGAGATGCTGGCTGGCAGCATCTCACCGACAGGCGGGTACAGGAGATGGTACAGGAGATGGTCAGAGATTGCAGACATGATACAGGAGATGGTCAGAGACTGCAGCCATGGTACAGGAGACGGTCAGAGACTGCAGACATGGTACAGGAGATGGTCAGAGGCTTCAGACATGGTACAGGAGACGGTCAGAGATTGCAGACATGGTACAGGAGATGGTCAGAGACGGCAGACATGGTACAGGAGATGGTCAGAGACTGCAGACATGGTACAGGAGATGGTCAGAGACTGCAGCCATGGTACAGGAGATGGTCAGAGATTGCAGACATGGTACAGGAGATGGTCAGAGGCTGCAGACATGATACAAGAGATGGTCTCAGATGCTGCAGACATGGTACAGGAGATGGTCAGTGATTGCAGGTGACTGGTAGAGGACATGGTACAGACGTCGTAGACTCTGGTAGAGAACATAGTACAGACGTCGGA
>BLSH010022043.1:2474754-2495275 GCA_018402905.1 Glandirana rugosa
GTGCTCCCGACCTGTTTGAAGTCCACCAACCCTCTTCAGGGTCCTTCGAGCACGTTCTGTCCTCTCATCACCAAGTCAGGCCCAACCGTTGACCGTCCGCCACGCCATGTTGCCCTAGTCCGTTTGCCTACCAGCCCATGTCCGTCCCAGCCGTTTCAGGACCGTTGTCTTCATGTCACCCTCGTCCGTTCGCCTACCAGCATTTGTTCGGCCTCAGTCCACGCCCGTCTATAGTTGTCCAGGTTCCCTTGTTCGGCCCCAGTGTCCTTGTCCTTTAGTGTGCTTTCATCAGTGGCCCCCATAGTGTCCAAGTCCCTTGCAACATCTCGCCTGTTGTGGCCGACTGTACCGCACCGCCTGCCAGTTGCCAACCCGGACTGAACCACTACTCTCCTGTCTTGCACGAGCTTCCTGGGACTTCTCCCAACCACCTGAAGTTTGTCCAGCCCTCGTGCTCCCCTGTGCTCCAGAGCTCCCTGTCCACACTACCAGGGGTTCTCGAACCAGGGCCGCAAGAGAGGTTGCCCCCCGCATAAGCCAGACTCTACCACCAGGTACGTGACACAAGGGGAAGGAGAACCATTAGACCGCAGGACAGACCAGATGAGTCTGGAAGATAGATGGGCTGGAAGTTGTAGTTCATTCAATGACCCGCTAGCACCAACGTATTTTGCTACACAAAAGAGGGTGTATGGTTTCAGTGAAGGAAACCTGCAACTTTTTCCCCCAAAGGGTGGGTCAGAGGCCTTGCCTGCAGCAGGCCTCACCATGTGCAAGTCGTGGTGAAGAGGAAGTGTCATGGAGGTCTGATAAATTTCCCTTTGGACCAGGAGTACAGGAGAAGAGTAACGGTCAGCAAGTAGTGTTCCGGAAGAGAAGAAGTATATATACCAGAGGTGTATATAGTAGGTCCTATGTTCTATTACTGGGCATCCCACAGTCATCCCTAATACCTATCCAAGTTCAAACCCCTAAATAAAGCAACAATAAACAAAGTTAATTGACATTGGATGTGTGGAATTTGTGTGATTGAGGGCAGCAGGCAGGTGGACCACAACTATCAGCCACTCTTAAGGGAGCACATGGCTACATTTTGTATTGGATTTCTCTCCTAGAATTATTAATAATGATTCTCTGGATAGATATTTAGACAGTTAACAGTTTGTCTAGTATTCCGTGGGAAAATCAAATGTCCATTTCTGTATATTTGATTTTTCCAACTCATAAGCTTCGATTTTATTTCGAGAGGTGAATATGGAGGAAACAGAAACTTTAGGTCTGCCTATCAGTTTGACTAGTGTATTGTTGTGCAATTCAATGGCTGGGCTGCAGGTGATGCTTTTCCAATAGGCAATGACCTGAAAATGAAGGCAGTCTCTCATAGGAATGTGATATTTAGTGCTTAGTTAAGTGAAGGTATATAGTTCACCAGTTTGCAGAGCAAAAAGTTGGTGAAGATACAATTTTAAATTAAATTGTGCCCCCCCCCCCTCCCTAGAGAAAGGCAGAGTTATGTTTTATAGGAGGGTAGTTTGAGAAATATGGAGACTTATTCATATATTTTTTCAGTTTCTGCCAAAATATTAGTGTGTCCCATATTAAAATGTTGTGGTAGATGGGGGGGGGGGTTGTTTGTGGAAAATGTAGGAGTGCTATAAGATGTCATGGTCTTGTTAGCTCTGATTCCAGATCATAGTTAGACAATCTGGATGGGCCTCCCAATTACCCCACAGCATGTCTCAGCATACGTGCTAGTTTCCCCACTATCCTGTTTTGCCAAATAAAATCTGTAAAGCAGTGGTGGCTGGTGCTCCATCAGTTGGGTGGGGGGGGGGCAGACAGACCTGACCACGCACCATACCCACCCCTCTACCTTTACCAGCTCACTTACCCTGCTGACAGGTGGTGGCTGCGGATTCTTCCCCCCTAAGTCTCCCCGGCTCCATTGGTCGGGCCCATGCATCTGCTCGGCTGTACATCTCCTCCTTCCTCCTCATAGGCCAATAGGATGTTATCTCCTTTCAGCCAATCGGGAAACGGGTCCCAGAACCCACTTCCGGATTGGCTGGGAGGAGAATCAGTGGGAAAATAGCGAATATTCATTCGCTATTGTCACACAACTGGGTGGGTTCGGAACGCAGTGCTCTGCGCCCCGAGCCCGCCCTTTTTGAAGCCTATTAAAGCCTCTGGCTCTAATCATGCGCTTCAAAAAAATACACCCCCCCCCCATTGGAATCCATGGTCTGGCGCCCTGTATGTAGATCAGGGGGCTGGACGCATGGATAGGAGGACGGTGCCCTTGTGCCCCTAATGGACAGGCCACCACTGCTGTAAAGACTTTGTTCTATTTAGAAGAAGGGGAAGTATAGTGCCTGAAAAGGTGGTGCTGGGATCAGTAGCCACAGGAGGAGGACAGCTGGGCACTAGGACCTTTTGCTACACTACCAAATGGGCCTGCGGTCCCTGCCTGCAAAGGGCATTTGCTATGGTCTGATTGCTCTGTTGTTAGGCAATCCATACAGTGCCAGCTGTTCCTGGGAGTTTTTGCTCTATAAGCAAGATTGTGCTGGAGGTAGAGGAGAAGGATATACAGTATATACACTGTATATCGTTGTGCCCCTGAAGAGTTCTACTATTCTGATCAAGTTCAATATCCCTAATAAAATACAAAAACAAAGCTGCAAGGACTGATTCTTGACTCCAGCGTGTGATGGAAAATTCTGTGTGCAGGGTGGGAGATACCCCATTCACCAGTGGCTCCTGCGGGGGTAGCGCTACACCTATTTTTAATCCTAAGTATCTTACATGATCTTTGGCAATAAAAAAATGAGTTATGTCTTGCCGCTTTGTGTGTCTATTATTAGTGAGGAGGGCTTTGCATTTTGAGGCATTTATATGAAGAATTGAACATTTACCAAATCTTCAGTTATACTTCATGTAAAAAGCACTATATTAAGTTGGATGTTATTGATTTGGGTTCTGAGTTGTCTGTGGTAGTGTGGAGATATCTGGATAGGAGTTCTATAGTTAAATTAAACAACAATGGTGAAAGAGGACATCCTTGGCATGTGCCTTTTAGTAGGGGAAATGATGATGAAATGGAGCCAGGGGTGTTTATTTTCGCAGTGAGTGATGTGTACATTTTGGTTAAAAAAATGGATAAATTGGCCCCAAAACCCAATGGTATGCAGCACTTAAAATAACCAGTTCTAAATTGTTTGTAGCCATGTGCCCCCTCAGGGGTGACTAGTAGTTGTGGTTCACTTTTCTGCTGCCCTCAATCATACCATATCTCACACACCGTCACAGCACTGGTTTTTGGTTGACTTATTTAGGGGATTAACTTGGATGGGGAAAAGGGTAACTGTGGGATGCCCCAATGAAATTGGTTTTCGGGACCCTCTATATACACGACTGTATATACACACTTCTACTTCCTCCAGCACTTCACTTGCTGACCGTTACTCTTCTCACTTCTCTCCGGCACTTAATTTGCTTACCGTTACTCTTCTCACTTCTCTCCAGCACTTCACTTAGTTTCCTGGCCTGAAATGAAATTTATCAGGCCTACTTGACTCCTCTTACTCTATCACAGCTAGCACATGCCGAGGCCTGCACTTCAGTCAGCAGGACCTCCGAACCATCCATTAGAGGCTAGGGACAGGGACCCCTCAAGTGTAGCTAAGTACATTACTGCTAGCTGGGCCTTTGATGGACTACAACTCCCAGCCCATCCCTCTTCTAGGCCACACCAGCCTGCTTTCCTCTCAGTGACACTCCTTCCCCTGACTGGCTCCTGAGACCTTCACAGACCTTCCCCTATTCCTCTCCCAGCCTGCTCCAGCCTTGTCTTCCAGCTCCCAGGGTCTGTCACTCACCGACTCCAGTAGATACTTTAAAGTGTCCTCATTAGCACCTCTGCTGTTCTCCAGTTCCCCTGTGCTGCTCCAGGAATCAACTCCACTCCTGGCTGCACCCGAGTCTCCAGGCTTCAAGGTCACCCCCCCCCCCAGACTGGGGGCTCCCTCCTGGGTAGAGGCCTCCACAGCACCTCTGCTACATCTTCACCACTTCCACTCAAACTCTCCTCCCCCTGCTGGGCAGATCAACATATTTAAGGAGGTTTGGATTGGTCAGGGCTCCTTAACATACAGCAGGAAGTGACACTCCTCATCCATCCCCTTTTTCCAGCACTTTCTGGAACCACAGGGGAAGAGTACCCAAGGGGTGTCCCTTTCTGTAATCTCCAGCCTTACTCTGAGCCACTCCCATGCCCAGATCAAAACACCCAGGCCTGCACTTCATGTCAGGCCTGACTAAATTTTGGCTCTCCTAGCAAAAACGCCTACACTATGGGGGCGCTACATGTCCAGTGCTTTTTCTGCATCAATTGTGACCATTGCTATGACGGCAGAATGGTTGAGTTTAGCATGTTCGAGTACCGCTGTAACTTTGGCAATGTTAATTGCAGTGGACTAGCCTCTAATAAATCCTGCTTGTGCTGGATATCATGGAGTATAGTAAAGAGACTACTCCCTATCATTTTTGAAAATATCTCAGTGTCCACATTATTTAGAGAAAACTGTTGGTAAAATCTGGGTAGTTTAAGGTCTTTATGCTTTTTTGGGAGTATTTTATTGTATTTTAGGCTCCATTTCCTGTATGTAAATATTATCCTTCTACCCACATGTCATTGTATAAGGAATGTAAGGTGTTTGAGAAGTTTGGTTTGAGTAGTTTATACATTTCATTTGTGTTACCATCTGGTCCTGGGGCCTTGCCATTAGGTAAATCCTTTATCATAGCTGTAATTGCATCAGTTGCTTTTGATTTGTTTCATTTGTCCAAAGCATTGGGGGTGGTAGGTAATGCAAGATTTTCAAGAATATGTTCTCCTCCTTTTGGGTTTGCTGGTTGTTTTTAGTATAGCTGGTGATATAATTGTTAAAAGATGGTATTTATTCGTTTTGGGTCAGTAGAAGGCTCCATGAACACTAGTTTAAAAAATGCCAGAAAAACAATTTGCATAATCTATGCATTTTAGATAAGTAATTTGAAAATAGAGATGTGTCTCCTGTAATGATGCAAAATCTACCTTTAATCATTCAAGATGTCTCAAGACCATATTTCTTTTGTTTGATGATCTGAACCCCATAATGTACCAAGAAATCACCCTTATGTTTAAATAAACAATACACATTAGGCCTCCTTTATATGACTGTTTAGCCACACACACTAGATTGCAGCAGCAATCAGCAGATTCTTGCTGCTGGAATGACAGGTGCATGTGAATAGCAGTGGATCCACAGCCTGCACATGGTATTGCTCTTCGTGTATAGCCACACAACAAGCAGTTACCTGCGTTTAGGAAAGGGTCAAGGTAATCCTACCAGAAGCGATGCCTTCAGCTTAAACATAAGATTTTCAATGCTGCAAGATTGAAGTGGCTCAAACTGTTGTTCTGCTAGGTAGTTGAACACCATTGTAAGATGGCATTTAGAATAGTTTCAGGGCAGTCTCACACTCAAAACAGCTCTGAAGAATTGTGTCATGAACCTGTCTGTTGCCCATGCACTTGTGAATGCTGATATGATGAATGTCTGGATTTTTAGTGAACTGGAACTCTGTCCAATATCAAGTCGTGCCTGAAAAAGAGGCTAATATGTTGTGTACTTGCAGTTTCCTAGGATCAAAGTTAGATGTTACACCAAAAGGTTTGAACTTCTCCCAGATCCAATTATATGCATGGCTTTGTTCAGTATTCTAACTTTTATTATGGAAGGATTAATTCCAATCTACTTTTCCCCACTCCTCCCATACCCGTGATATATCTAAAAATGGGAGAGTGATGGTTTCCTTTTTATGGTGCTTGTACAACCTTTTCTAGGATGGAGCTTCCACTGTTTCCACTCACTGAATGACCTGTCTTAGAGCCTTGGCATATAAGTGCATGAGTTTAAATAAAAACCTCTGATGGCCTTTTCCTCAGATTCCTTTCAGAGGGATCTACATGACAAAGCTCTTTCTTCTCTCACTAGTTGAGCTGGCAGAGTGGTCACCTGTGAGGTTGCAGCCTTCGCTGCAGGAGTTTTGTCTGAGGGTGCTGGTGCCTGGAAAACGCCTTAAAAGTCTTTTGCATAACCTGTCTGATTGGAGTGGCTACCTTTGTGTTATTCACCTCTTTCTTTTTTTTTTTTTATTTAATATATTTTTATTAAGGAATATTAAAGGGTACAAATACAGAGAAAAACAGAGTAACACATTCCAATCAGTACAATAGGTTCCAAGGGGCTGGGTTAGCAACAGAAAGAGCAAAAGAGAGGGAAAGAAGGTTAAGAGGGAGGGAAAGGGGGCATGGAGAAGGGGGGGTAGTAGGGAGTAGTAGGTCCCTGCCTCAAGAGGTGGGGTAATACACATTGTTCAGATTTAAGCAATTAGGTAAAGTGCGACATGTTCCGTGTAGGAGGATGAATAAGTAAAAACAAGCTAGCAAGACCAAATTTTGTTAAAGGTTGATCGTTTACCACGGAGGGTGTAGGTGATATCTTCCATGTGGTAAAGGTGTTTAACAGCCGCCAGCCACTGAGTAATGGGGGGAGCTTTAGTTCGTTTCCAGTATTTAGCAACAAGTGACTTTGCTGCATTTAACAAATGTGGTGTGATGGATTTTTTATAGATACTTGCTGACTCACTTGTACAATGAAAAAAAACTACCCATGGATCATTGGTAACCTTTGACCCCTGAATTATTTCAATCCAGCGGAGGACATCTTTCCAGTACGGGCAGATTAAGGGGCAAGACCACCAGACGTGGGCATGTGTGGCTTTTTCTCCGCATCCTCTCCAGCACCTATCTGAGGCGTCTGGAAAGAGTCTATGAAGGGTGTCCGGGGTATAGTGTCACCTTGTCAGCAGCTTATAGTTTGTTTCTGCAATTGTGGAGGAAATGGAGGAGGTGTGTGTTAACTGTAGGATTGTAGAACGTTGTTCCTCGGATAGGACTTGTTGCAAGTCTTTTTCCCAGTTTGTTTTGAACAATGGGTGGTACTTTATAGTTAAAGTAAGTAAAGCTTGGTAAAAAAGCGAGATCAGTTTACGTGGTGGTTGGGTGTGTGACAATATGAGTTCCAGAGGGTTGAGATCAGAGAACGTTCTTAATGGTGAGGCTAAAGATCTCACAAACTGTGAAAGCTGATGGTGTCGCCATCTGTCCATATAAGATATTGTAGGTGCGCTTTGGAGCGTGGATATAGGAAGCACACCCTTGGATGAGATAACTTGGTGGAGGAGAACCGGGGTCGCTGGGAACCAAGCGGAGAAGAAGTTTCCATTGTCCTTGCAAGGAACAAAGTATGCATGCCCAGATAGGGGGAGCAATGGGGAGTTGAAGGGCCACTTCTACCTCCTAAGGGTTGTGTCCCACATTGACAAGGTAGCTTTAGTCAAAGGTGAGGTGATACCCGACAAAGATCTGTAGGCCGGGGGTATGCAGATTTGTGTGTATAAATCGCAGGTGCTGAGGTCACATTCAACTTGGACCCATAGTTTGTTATGTTTATGATGTTTCCAATCCGAGATTCTGGAGAAAACTACTGCAAGATAATAAGCCTTAATGTCTGGGAGGGCAAGCCCGCCCTCAGATTTTGGTCTGTGGAGTCATTTTCTAGAGATTATGGGTTTTTTGCGTCTCCAAATATATCTACTCAATAAGGTCATGACAGTAGAGAAAAACCCAGGGGGGACCCCGAAAGGTATCATCTGAAACATAAATAGCAGCCTGGGCAGAATGTTCATCTTCACAACATTTATTCTTCCTAGCCAAGTATGGGCCAGGTGGGTCCAGTTATTTTTGGTCCTTACGTATAAAGTTTAGGAGGTTGATGTAATTGAACCGAAATAAGGAGGACAAGTCGGGAGATAGGAAAATGCCCAGGTACTTAACTTCAACCCTGGAAGGATTTCCCACTTTAGGACCAGAGCACTTTTTGCAATTCGGCACTGCTTCGCTTTAACTGTCAATTGCACGGGCGTGCGACGTTGTACCCAAACTAAATTTGCATCCTTTTTTTCACACAAATAGAGCTTTCTTTTGGTGGTATTTGATCACCTCTGCGTCATTTCTGATCACCGCTATAAACAAAAGAAGAGCGACAATTTTGCAAAAAAAAAAAACAAATTTCTTGCTTTTTGCTAAAATACAAATCCAAAAAAAAATAATATAAAAAAACATTTTTTTTCCATCGGTTTTGGCCGATTTATATTCTTCCTCATATTTTTGGTAAAAAAAAATCGTAATTGCCGTTTATTGATTGGTTTGCGCAAAAGTTGCCACGTTTACGGATGATGAGAATTAATTTCTTGAGTTTTTATTATTTTTTTATTTTTTACTAGTAATGGCAGCGATCTGCGATTTTTGGCGGTACTGCGATATTGCGGCAGATATGTCGAACCATTTTGACACTTTTGTGGGACCATTGGCATTTATACAGCGATCAGTGCTATAAAAATGCACTGATTACTGTGTAAATGCCATTGGCAGCGAAGGTGTTAACCTGGAGGGGGCGCTCTAAGGGTTAAATGTGTTCCCTGGGTGTGTTCTAACTGTATGTGGGCTGGGCTGGCTGATGGAAGGGAGTGATCACGGTTTCCATATACAGGAAGCTTGTGATCACAGCCCTTCCCCCTCTAACAGAACGGAGATCCATGTTTACTTACACGGACCTCCGTTCTTTCACTGCGGGGGGGCCATCGTGGGTAGCCGGCGGCGATCGGGTCCACCCTACCCGCTCCCTGGCCTCCCCCCAACACAGTTAGCATGATATCGCAGCCGCCGTCATATGACGGCGGTTTGCGATATCGAGCCACTTTGTCGCCATCAGATGCCGGTCGGCAAGTGGTTAAACAACCAGCTTGCCACGCGAAAGGGAAGGCAGGTTTGAGGGAGGCCACTGTTGAAGGAGGGATGGTTATGTTCAGGATTTCGGATTTAGAAAGGTTGATTTTGAAGTTGGAGACACTACTGTAGGTTTTAAAAGCTAACATTAGGTTGGGCAGGGAAATGGTGGGCTGCTGGAAATAAAAAAGTATGTCATCCACGTAGACTGCATATTTATGCTCATATAGGCCTAGTTTAATAGCGTGTTATCCTGGATTGTTGCCAAAAAGGGCTCTAGGGAAAGGGCGAATAAAATGGGGAATAAGGGGCAGCCCTGTCACGTACCGTTATAAAGAGTGAAAGGCTCACTCAGCGTCCTGTTTATCCTAAGTTGCGCAGCTGGTTGGTTGTAAAGGGCCGCTATCCATGTTAACATGTTGGGGCCAAGACCAAAGGAAGACAGCGTTGCCATTAAGTAGTCCCAGTCCACCCTGTCAAACGCCTTCTCCGCATCTGTGGAGAGTAACAGGGTGGGCTGGGACAGCGAACACACATAAGATATCAAAGACAGAGTCCACGAAAAGTTATCGCGTTCCTCTCTACCCGGCATAAAACCCGTCTGATCCCTAGAGACCAGTTGAGGAATCAGGGGTAAAAGTCTGTTAGTCATAACGTTTGCATATAGTTTTGCATTAACATTTAATAAAGAAATTGGTCTAAAGCTACTGCATAGGCTAGTATCCTTCCCTGGCTTTGGGAGAACGGTTATGTGTGCATGAAGCGTTTCTGGTCTAAACTGTTCACCTTGTAGGATTGAGATAGCATATCGTGTGAGGCGGGGGAGTAGGATTACTGAAAAGGCGCAAAAGTAGGCTGTGGTCAACCCATCGGGCCCAGGGGCTTTAAAAGAGGCCATTTCTTTTAAGGCCAGTTGTAGTTCAGAGGAGGTGAGCTGTTCCTCCAGGGCTGTCATATCGGAGCTAGATAATTTGGGTAAGTTGGCGTTGGAAAGGTAGTCTTGGATAAGGTTTTCCTTCCTGTCCTTATCGACTGAGGAGTTGTGTACATGATAGAAGTGTTGGTAGAAGGTATGGAATTTGTGTACTATACTCTTGGTTTCAAATACTAACGTGTCGGTGGACGATTTTATTTTTGCAATGAAGGAGGCTGGGTTTTTTTTTTGCTCAAGGGTACGGGCCAAAAGCTTACCAGGTCTATTTCCCGATTCATAAAAGTGTTGGGAGACTAACCAAAACTGTTGTTTTTCCTCTATATGGTGGATTTCTTTAAGCTTGTCTCGTTTCGCCACGAGGGACCGGTACAGTGAGGGGGATTGGTGGATTTTGTGGTTTGTCTCTAATTTAGCTATGTATTGAATTAGTTGGGATTGGTGGAGGAGCCTCTCCTTCTTTTTCCTAGAGCCCATTTCAATAAGCTTCCCCTGAATGTGTGCCTTATGAGCTTCCCAGACAACGCGTAAATATCCGAGGAGGCATTCGTCTGGAAATAGGATTTCAGACTGGCGGTTATTTCCTTTTTATCCAATTCCTCAGTGAGTAGGGATTCATTAAGTTTCCAATTAGAGGGTTTTACGGGAACGGAGGGGATGTTTAGTTTGATAGATATGGGGGCGTGGTCAGAAACAACGGATGTCTCAATTTTAGAGGAGGTCAGTAAATTTAGATGATGGTGGTCCAGGAAGATATAGTTGATCCTGGAGTAGGTACGGTGCAGGTGAGAGTAGAACGTGAAGTCCTTTGCCTGGGGGTGCGCAATCCTCCATGAATCCATAAGCTGGGTGTCTAGGAGACGCCGGTGTACGAAGAAAAGTCGCTTGTGTAGAATGTAGGAGGTACCCTGGGAGGTATCTAAATGTGGTTCAAGTGCTAGATTAAAATCCCCTCCCAGTACTATGCACCCCTGTGCAAAGTCCCTCAGCTTGAAAAGTGTGCTTGCTACAAAAGTTGCTTGATCATGATTTGGGGCGTATAGGGTTGCTAAAGTACATGGCATGCCCAGGCTGCCCTTAACAAATAGGTACCTTCCACAGTCATTCGCAAGCATAGTGTCAAAAGTAAAGGCTGCATTCCTATGGAATCCAATGGCAATTCCTTTGGATTTTCTAGTGTCGGAGAGACCATAATACCAAGTGGGGTAATTTGGGGAGAATAATTTCACCTTAGTGTCTTGGGTAATGTCGGTCTCTTGTAAGAGTATTTCATCACCCTGGAGGAGTTCTCGGTATAGATTGTGTCTCCTGCTCGGGGTGCAGAGGCCCCGGGCATTAAGGGAGATCACTTGGGTAGGAGACATTGGTATAGAAAGGGAAGCAGCGCATACAAAACAAACAAAGTACATAGGGGATGAGGCAGGGACCTAAGCAGATGTGGGAAGAACCTGGAGAAGAGAAAAAAGAGAAAAGAGGTAAGGGAGGGGAGAGTAGAAAAGATGAAAAATCAGGGAAACAACAGTGACATTTGGTCGTAAACCGAGTAGGCACGCAAAAGTTTTCTGTGCAGGTATATGGAAGACAACGAGGTACCCAGCATCGGCGTGCTCAAACACAATGTCGTCTACCGATGCAGGGACCCAGTCGCGACCCACAGCCTTAGTGAAATATGTGGTGGTGGTGGTCACAACGGGGGCACAGGGAGCACAAAGCGCTGCCATGCCAACAGTACATGTCCTCCGTGTGCCCCGGGACAGACCCCATAAAATAACCATACGGAACGGTAACTACAACATTGATAGTTATGGTAATAGTAATAGCCCCCACAGGCCGCGGTCTGGTATCTGTTAGAAGAAGACAGGTGCAAATAGACTTGTTTGCGCTTTTTTGTGCTTTTTTAGCGTTTTTGCGCGTGCCTGTGTGCCAAACAGCTCTATTTAAGCAGAGTGCACCCTGCAGCAAGTGCTGTCTGATCTACAGCGTGTGACCTGTTTTCCTGAGAGACCTGTAACCTTTATCTGTTACTGTGACCCGGCTTGTCCCGACCTTGTCTGATCTCCGCCTGCACTGACCCCCGGCTTGCCTACGACCATCCGATTGCTTGATCCTTCTGTACTTCTGCCGCCAGTCTGTTAACAAACTCTGCTTGAACTTGACCATTCTCTTGCCTGAACACTTGTACCGCACCACCAGCCAGTTACCGACCCAGCCTGTACGGCCACGCTCCAGCTGCACGAGCGCTCCAACGGACTCTCTACCACCACCAGTGACCCAGTCCGATCCTTCTGCTCTCCTGCACTCCCGAGCCACCTGTCTGCTCTACCAGGGGTTCCTGAGTCAGGTTAGAAAGGGAGGTTGCCTATTGCATAAGTCAGACTCACCTACCAGGTAAGTGACAGTATCCCTTGGAAAAAAGAAATGTTTGTAAACTTGATAAAAAGGAGAGAAAACAAAATGTGAACAAAACCAACAATGTTCCAATTATGTCAACCTTAGAATGAGCGCTACAAGGCACTCCTTCGGTGATATGGTCAGGTGAAGTTTCAGGCCCAAGACAGAAACTTAAACATAATAAAGCCACATGCGAAGGTATGGGTAAGTCTCAGTCAATTATGGATCAGCAGATGGTTGCATAATGATAAGCCTTAGGGCAGGAAAGTTGGCAAACATCATGAAAAAGGAAACATGGGATACTTATCCGACCGTGTGTCTCTTGATCTGTTTAGGATGTGACTCTGGGGGTAGTAGAGTGGCGTTGTTGGGTTACCTCCTGCCAGTTGTCATCTAAAGGAGAGGCCGATGGGGTGTCAGGGATGTCCTCATTCCAGCCCGGCAGCTCCGGGGGAGAGATGTTGACATCCAGACAGAAGCGTTCTAACTCTTCGGGGAAATGCAGAATGGCTTTTTTTCCATCGCGGTTAGCCACCAGGCAGGACGGGGAGCCCCAGCGGTAGTTGATTCCGTTTGCACAGAGTTTCTCATTGAGAGGTTTAATGGCCCGAAGACGGGTGAGAGTCTCTGTGGCCAGATCTGGGAAAAAGGATAGGGTAGCTCCATTGAAATCCAGAGAGGCGGCTTCTCTGGCCCTCCGCATGATAAGTTCCTTCTCTTCATAGTAGTGAACTCTGCAAATTACATCACGCGGAGAGTCCGAGGAGAGGTTCCTTGGGTGAAGGGCCCGGTGCACATGATCCAGCCGTAATGGATGATCTGCTTCATTGCCCAGTAGTTTATTGAAGATTCCCCGGACCGAGGCTGGTAGGTCATCATCTTTAGTGGCTTCTGGCAAGCCTCTTATCCGGATATCGTTCCTCCTATTACGGTTTCCTGATCTTCGATCCAATAGAGGGCCATTCTGTGGGCGATTTTCAGAGCATGTGTGGTGGTTTGTAAATCCCTGATGGCCGCAGTGTGTCTGTTGAGTTTCTGCTCCGATTCCTCGACTCTGGTAAGTACCTGCGAGAGATCAGTGCGTACCGCGGAGACTTCCTTTCGTATGGCGCATTCTAGGCCATGCAGCATGGACGCTAGTTCAGCCTTGGTGGGGAGGCCGCTCACCAATGCTGCGACGTCCGACTCCTGGATCGATGCCCTGTCGCTGTCAGAACCAATGGAGGAGGCTGGGGATTGCCGCCTTGGAGCAGGCCGAAGGCGAGGGACGGAGCCTCCGCCATGCGGCGATCTCCCCAGGCCATCAGCATCCATGGCATCCTCAGGTTCTGTGGATAAAAACCTCTTGATGGAGCTGGAGGAATCGGTTTTCAGGGACAGGGATTTCCCAGTGAGCTTTCCCATAGTTGTTAGACCCGTCGGGGAATGTTGAAAAGCTCTGACAGAGATGCAAACAGGGTGTCTGTCCCGGAGCTCCTCAGAGAGACGTCTCTATGACTCCATGCACAAACCGGAAGCCCCATTCACCTCTTTGTCTATGAAGTAGACATGTGCAATTTGTTTTGGTCCTAATGTAAATTCTGACGAATTTTTGGTTATTTGAAGAATCGTTTAGTTGAAATTCCTTTAATTTCATTTTGTTTCTTAGTTTTCTAATTCGGATCGGTGGAAAAATGATCGACCGTTTAGAATTCTGTGTGAAGAAAAGATGGTTGTTAAGGAGTAGGCCGGGAAGCTGGCCGCTGTATCCTTAGCAACCGGTGACTCTTCAGCTGTCAGCGGGCTTTCCCACTGAGAGCTGGACTATAAACAAAAGAATGCCAGGAATAGAAAAATCAGAAAAAAAACAACGCCCCCCCCCCAAAAAAAAAATCCATACCAGACCCTTATCTGAGCATGCAGCCTGGCAGGCCAGAAAAGAGGGGGGGCGATTGAGGGCCCCCCTCCTGAACCATACCAGGCTACATGCACTCAACCTGGGTGGGTGCTATGGGGCAGGAGGGGCTCTGCCCCCCCCACCTCAAAGCACCTTGTCCCAATATTGATGTCCCTCGGTGTAGATCCATCGATAATCACGCTGCCCGCCACACTGCCGGCCCTGAAAAAGGAAAAAAAGCCCTCTGGCCTCGTCGAAGGCTCCCCGCCGACTGTCTGCTCCTCCATCTGACATTCCTTAAATAGCTAAGGGTTGGAGTCACCCGATGACGTCAGTGGGTGACCCCACCCCTTGTGATGTCATCGACCCAGCGTGCCCCGGTTGGTTATGTCACAAGGGGGTGAGGTCATCTGCTAATGTTAACAGGCGACTCCACCCCTTAGCTATTTAAGAAATGTGAGATGGAGGAGCAGGCAGTTGGCGGGGAGCCTTCGATGAGGCCGGAGGTTTTTTTTCTGGGTCCGGCAGTGCGACGGGCGTTGTGATTGTTGATGGATCTACATAAGTGGACATTGTTTTTTATTTTTCAATAAAGGAATTGTCAAAAACTTGTGTAGTGTCTTTACTCACTTTTTATTCTTTTTTGGTGAATGGGTATGGGTACTATGTACTCATTCACATAGGGGGGCTGGGATCTGGGGAGCCCTTTGTTAAAGCACCCCCCAATGTTGAGGGCATGGGGCCTTGTGTGATTCCCCCCCCCCCCTTTCCTGGCCAATGGAGCCAAAATGGCCTATTTAAACAGACAACACCCGGTAGCAGATGCTGTCCGTTCTACAGCATTCCGGTGATCTCTGATTACTTTGAGAGACTTTCCTGCACCTGTGACCCCAGCTTTACTTGGACTTGTTGCTTTCTGCCTGCCCTGACCCCCGGCCTGTTTATGACTACCCTCCTGTCTGATCCTTCTGTACCTCTGCTGCCCGCACGTTGCCGACTCTGCTTGCACCTGATCACCCGCCTGCCTGTTCCATCTGTACCGCATTTCCAGCCTGTTGCCGACCCGGACTGTACGACCATTCTTCTGCTTGCACGCGCTCCAGTGGACTCTCACATACCACCAAGTGAAAAGTAATTAAGAAGACTGCGCTAACCCTATTGCATCATATGTCCCCGTGTACACAGCTGCAGCAATAAGGTGTGATCCCTACACCTAAATTACAAAATATACAAAATATAACCTAATAAAGCTGCGCTTGTGAAAGGGTATGAACCACAGTGATGAAAATAAATGTAGAAGGTATCCATAGATTATAAAGATATAAAGTGAAATAAATACACTCTTAAATTATATGTGCGTTTAAATTCCAGTGGCAGTGATCGAACAGCCAATCTCAACAAAGTCCTTAATCAAATCCTCCAAAAGAGTGAATCCGCATGCATCACACAAGTCCCACAGTGAACAAGACCTCCACCACGAATAATTGTGCCCTTACCAGATCGCTTGGACCTCTTATTATAGGAGGTCAAACACACATGTGTGGATTGGGCCTCCACAGAGCCTCCCCGATCTTGGATTCACGGAGCACACAATATGGTCAGTTGGATTCTTCCTTATCCCGGGTGGGAAGTACTGTAAATCACTTCCAGGGGTAGGAGATCAATGAAGAAATAGCAAACCACGGTTCACCAGATTCCACTCCAGGGAAGTCACACCAACCAAAAAGAAAAGTGGGCCAAATAGTGTAATATCGTTGATAAAATCAATTTAATAAAAAGTAAATATTACACTCACATGTATCCGGATATATAACAGCATAAAAACAAACAGCGGTGATGGTGAGACAGCTCTCCGCCCGATCGATTTCGTCGCTACAGGACGTCTTCCGGGGCTGCCAAGTGACCCAGTCCAACCCTCGTGCCCCCCTGTGCTCTTGCGCTCCCTGTCTGCACCACCAGGGGCTCATGAACCAGGGCCGCAAGAGAGGTGATCGCCTGCATAAGTCAGACTCATCCACCAGGTACGTGACAGCAATGGACAGCCATGACTTAGTCTGCGCAGGGGACCTCTCCTATGGACGAACTGTGTGCCCACCTTGTGGGACTCACCCAAGCTGTAAAGAAGCTGCAGGAGGGCTACAACCGCTTGGAAGGAAGAGTGCAGGAACTTTCCATGCCAGCACCAGCCAGTCCTGGCCAACCAGACACCGTTGTGGCGTTACCAAGTGAGCCCAGGGTGCCCATGTCTGAGCAGTTTACAGGAGACCGCAGAAAGTTACGGGCTTTCCGTAACTCCTGTGAACTGTATTTCTCCAGCCCCGGACCTTCTCGCTGGAGGCCACGAAAGTGGGGTGTGTGATCTCTCTCCTTCTAGAGGAACCCCAAGCCCGGGCACACCATCTCCTGGAGCAGAACACCCCAGAGACCACTAATCTGGATTGGTTCTTCCGGGCAATGGCTCAACTAAATGAAGACCCCCACCAGTCAGCCACAGCGGAGGCAGCCCTCCACGCTCTACAGCAAGGCCGCCGCCCAGTGGAGGAGTATGTGTCGGAATTCCGGCGATGGAGTGCAGATACCGCCTGGAATGATGTGGCTCTCAGCTATCAATTCCGGCTGGGTCTCTCGGAGCCGCTCAAAGAAGAGCTGGCTTGTGTCGGGGTCCCACATACCCTAGACGCCCTGATCAACCTGTCAAACTCCTCTGACCATCTTTGACCCCCGAAGAGCGCTAGAGATGCATGTCTCAGAACCTGTGCCTGTATTGTGGAGGTCCCAGGCACCTGGTGAGAAATTGTCCTGCCAAAGCAGGTAAGTGCAACACCAGTAGCCCTGACGGACTGATGTATTTACCTAGTGATAAAGCTCACCTTGTGGGCAATGGGTGAAGTAAACTTCTCTTCCTCCTACTGCCTCCACCACTGTCTGTCTCAGCCTCCGGAAAAACCCTCAGTTGTGCTCAGCCTGGACACAGACTTCGACCAGGAATCTCACCTGGCTGTCCCTGCACCCTATCACAAATTCCTAGATGTCTTCAGTAAGAAGGGAGCTGACATCCTCCCACCACACCGGTGCTACGACCCTGCATTGATTATCGGGAGCTCAATCGGATCACCATCAAGAACCGATACCCGTTACCTCTAGTTCCGGAACTCTTCCAGAGATAGGAACCGCAACCATTTTCACTAAACTGGACCTAGGCGGGGGTTACAATCTTATCCGCATTCGTGAGGAGGATGAATGAAAGACCACCTTCCGAACGCAGTTCGGGCACTGTGAATACCTTGTGATGCCCTTCGGATTATGTAACGCCCCTGTGACTTTTCAGCACTTAGTAAACTACATTTTCCGGGATGTCTTAGATCAGTTTGTAGTCATTTACTTGGATGACATACCGATTTTCTCCCCCTCTCTGGAAGAGCATCTTAGGCACGTGAAGAGTGTGCTTACCCACCTCAGACTACATGGCCTCTATGCCAAGGCAGAGAAATGTGCCTTTGTGTGCACCAACATTTCATTTTTGGGGTTCAACATCTCCACTGCTGGAATCCCCATGGTTCCACAAAAAGTCTTGGTTATTTTGAACTGGCCCACTCCAATTGACAAGAAGGGGGTCCACCGATTTGTTGGGTTTGCAAACTTCTACCGGAAGTTCATCAAGGGGTTTTCGGCAATCATCACCCCAATAACCCAACTCACCAAGCAGGACTCACGTTTCTGCTGGACTCCCAAGGCCCAAGAGGCCCTCACTCAACTCAAGAAGTTATTCACATCTGCCCCCGTTCTCAAACATCCGGATCCTGCATTACCGTTGAGTACAGTTCACGTCCCGCTTCTGGAAGTCCCTGTGTGCCACTTTGGGAATCGAGTTGGCCTTCTCCTCGGCCTACCATCCACAGTCCAATGGTCAAACAGAGAGGACCAACCAAACCCTCGAGAAATACATGCAGTGCTATTCCTCCTACTCCCAAGATGAATGGGTCTCGCTCCTACCGGTAGCCGAGTTTGCATATAACATCTCCGTCCACTCTGCCACCAAGCAGTCCCCTTTCTGGGCAAACCTCGGTTACCACCCTTCTTTCCTGCCCGATCTGGTTATGGAAAGCACCGTACCTGCTGTCCTGGAGGTAACTCAGTTCCTTGAGAAAAACAACAAGCTCCTCTAGGAAGCTCTCTCCCAAGCCCAGGCTACCAGCAAGAAAAATTTTGATAAAGGAAGGCGAGGAGAACTGGACTTACAAGTTGGTCAGCAGGTCTGGTTATCCATGAAGAATCTAAGACTCTCCTGTCCCTCTAAAAAACTGGGACCCAGATACATAGGACCATTACCTATTAAAAAGAAGATTAACAGAGTGTCCTATGAGTAAAATCTGCCATCATCTCTGCATATCCATCGGTCTTCCATGTCAGCCTACTCGAGCCAGCAGTTAAGGATGTCTTTCCGGGACATAGCACAGCACCTCCAGAACCGGTCTTGGTGGACGGAGAGGAGGAATTCAAGGTGGAGACCATCCTCGATTGTAGGAAAAGAGGAGGCAGCACCCAATTCCTGGTCAAATGGAAGGGCTATGGAGCCAAAGAAAACTCCTGGGAGCCAGAGGAGAATCTACACGCAAAGGAATTGATCAGAGCCTTCTGGAGAAGACACCCGACCAAGAGAGCCCGTTTGGGCATCCGGAGGCTGTCCCTTGGGGGGGCAATGTTAAGAAAAAGGCCATTTCCTGGTCTCCGTGCGCATTTGCCAGTGGCGCCAAAACGGCCTATTTAGACAGACAACACCCTGAAGCAGATGCTGTCCATTCTACAGCATTTTGGTGACCTCTGTGATTACTTTGAGAGACTTTCCTGCACCTGTGACCCCGGCTTTACTTGGACCGGATAAAAGCCTGCAAAGGGCCGCATCTGACCACAGTTTAGAGATGTAGACTATAACCTTCTGTGATAGTACTGACAATGTGCGCTGCTCCTCTGGGAGTGATAATGAGAAGTGCGGCCAGACCAAGAAGGGCCAGAAAGAAACAAACCAAACAGATTTGCATTTCTTTACATGCAACCAATCTTGTCATTCAGTGATCTCTACTTTTTCTGTTCCGGATGGTCATTTAGGGGTCCCTGCTCCATGTTAACACTAGTCATGTGCAAGTAGCTCCAGACCAGAGTCACCTAAACCACCAATGTAAACGGCATGATGATATCCAGCATGCCAGAATGTGACCCGTGTTACTATTACGTTACAGCCCTGCCATAGCGTCACATGACCTCCCTCTGGTGGTGTCTGAAGCACAGAATGGGTCACCTATCTGTTCGGAAGATTACCCTGGTTAGGACAAACAGCGTGCAGTCTTTTGGCACTTTTAAGTTCTGCTGCCATGCTGTGATACAGGACTGGGAGCAGCAAAGGAGGAGGCCATTGGGGCAAAAAACTGCAAGGCTCATCCAGAAGGGCCAGCAAATCTCCCCACTTAGACACAAATGACCAGAAAAAAACTGACAGTGGATTTAACCTTCCACCCAAAATGAAAAAGGATTTGGCTTTAGGTTTAACTTTAACTTCTAATTTGTCCCAAAGCTGTTGTAAATAAAAATAAAATAATATATATATCAATTTTTTTTCTTGTGAGACTATTTTCTTTTCTAATTAGACTCCAGAGGCTCGTCTACAACACATCGGAAGGGAGGGTGTTCTTGACAAGTGTATATAAGATTACAGACTCTGCCAAAACTTATTTTATCATAAATCACATGACTCGGGTATACCTGATGGACCCAACCATTAAAACCACCCCACCACTGCTCGGCCCTCTTCTAATTCTACCCCATTTACCTTAATAATAACTGTAGACCACAACCATTTTGGAGTAAAATTTGGCCACAGCAGCCATTTTATTAAAGAAATATAACTTAACATGAAATTTAACATTTTCAAAACATTTCAAACATCAAAACATTCTTGACAAAAAACTATCAGCATCTCTCTATCCTCCCTCAGAATGTTGGTCTGTGACGGCGCCCCTTTGGACTAACCTTGTTCAAAAACCCGCACTGTACCATTACCATACCAGGCCTCCAGCCGTAGAACACCGACTCGGAGACGAACCTTACTTGCAGTGCAACCATTCCCATATTCCGACCAAACCTCCGTTAGCCGAAATAAACCATAGTGACACATACCGCTGATGTGTCCCACCAAACCCTTCCTTCTCCTGCATTTTATCCCCACCGTCAAAGACCAACACCGGACCATACCATTACCATGTCACGCCCAAAAACTTGTTCCAATCAGGTTTCCCCGCGGCAGTGTCTGGTTGTAAGACTCCCTCCTATCTCTCTACGACTATCAAAAAACAGTTCTTACAAAACTACAAACTTTACAAAACTTTTACAATTTAAAGTACAATTCAATATAAAGAAATTATTTTACCGACGACAC
>BLSH010022043.1:2565987-2596255 GCA_018402905.1 Glandirana rugosa
AACGGAGACAAATTAGATGTTGACGGCACTACGACGTGTACACTAGTCGATACTGTGGTCGGTAACCTACCAAACTGTCAAACCAAATCTCGTGTTGGTTACCCTCGCAATGTAAAGGCCGTACACGGCCTTTACACTGACCAAAAATTGGTGAAGTCGGGGCCTTCCTAAAGGTCGAAATCCTGGCCTCGGGAAAAACGCTAAGTCGCGACGCAGCGAAATTGACTTTTAACGCGCCAGCACGCTGCAACATGGGTTTGCTTTAAACGCAGGAAAAAAAGGGTGTTTGTCTCGAAAGAAAACCACCATAAACTAGTGGCGACGCGTACAACGTCGCACGACCGCGCAATTTTCAGTTAAAGCGACGCAGCGCTGAATCGCAAAAAGGGCTCCGGTCCTAAAGCTGGAAATCCTTCCGGGGCTGAAGTGGTTAAAAACCAGTCACATTTCCGGCACATGCCGGAAATGTAACGCTCCCATTGGTTGTGCTCTAAACCAAACTGTCAAACCATCCAATGGCTGGTGTCATAGCTGATCACATGTGCAGCATCACGGCAGTTGTAGATTAAACAGAGGCAAAGATGGCAGCTTCCTTGGCTGAAAATGATAGGAGGGTTTACTAACACTTTAAGCACATAGTTTGTTCATCCATTCATGCATGCTCACTGATGTGAGGCTTTATTTTTGTTATAGCCCACTGGGCTTTTTTCCTTATTAGTAGTGAATTAGCACTTTGTGACTGTGTGTGGACACTGTATTATAATTTTTGCCATTTAGTTAGTGTTTAACACTTGTATTACTACACCTACATACCATCTCAGATCACAGCGCAACACCACTACACACTATATTCACTCACCTGGGCACTGATTCACCCATAGGTGTTTGCAGCAGTGGATCATAGTATTCATTTTAACCCATTCACTTCTGTGGTAGCGCGGGAGTACCCCAGACAGTTCTAAAAAAAATGCCAAAACGGTCGTTTATCAGATACAGTGTGCATGGAGCCTAAAGAGAACAGGATACTTTTTAAAGTACATAGTATAACAGGCACATATCAGGAATATGACATGTTGGGGTAACATACACTGTAAGAATTAGCTCTAGGCATTAAGTAAGGCTAAATGGTGTAATTATTTTATCAAAATCTTTTTAAGTGACTTACCTGGACATGTGTCTGTAGAAACGCATAGTGTTACAAAATCAACCAGGACCAAAAGTGGAATCAACATTGTTCTAGTATAATAATAATAAAAATACATGAATTGGAGATCCTTTGTTTTCCTCGCTCTTCTGTGAATATCAATAGTTTTACAGTAAGGTTATTTTCCTCTAACAAAATAACATATTTTTTCTGTTTTTTCCTCTACCCATTTCCTTCCCTTTCCAAACTGTGTGAGTCATTTGAATGTTGAGCAATCTTTAATTGTGTAAGTGTTTCAAAAATAGTTAACACAAAATACCTACTGGGCTGTATGCACCCATATTAGTAAAGGATAACTGGCCCCCATTTTTTAATTAAGCTGTATATGTCTTGCTATTACCATAACTTACCACCAAAGAACAACCCAAAATAACCGGTTCCCGACCACGCACTGCCTATTTACGGCGACAGTGTCGCGCTGTCTCGCAAATCGCCGTAAATGGGCGGTGATTCACGGACGCCCAGCTAGGTGGTGAGAGCGCACCGGCGCGCTCTTGTTCCTGCCGCACTCTGGAGGAACGTGCTCACGGCTCGGGGGGTCCACCGGCAAGCCGCGATGAGCTTCCAGAGGGAAAGAATGGGGAACCGCCGATGTAAACATGGCAGTTCCCCACTCTCTCAGAGGGTATTTAAAAGATCTACTGATCCCTGTCACTGTGATCAGTTAGGTCTCTTATGCCCATGGTAGCCCAACCCCCTCACAGTTAGGATAACACCTAGGGAACACAGTTAACCCCTAGATCTCCCCCTGCAGGTTAACCCCTTCACTGCCAATGACATTTATACAGTAATCAGTGGATATTTAAATTTCTGATCCCTGTATAAATGTCATCGGTCCCAAAAAAGTGTGAAAAATGTCCAACATGTCCACCCCAGTATCAAAGTCCCAATAAAAATCGCAGATCACCGCCATTACTAGTACAAAAAATAAATGTAAAAATGCCAGAAATTAATACTCATGGTTTGTAAACGTGGCAACTTTTGCGCAAACCATTCAATAAACGCTGATTGCAATTTTTTTTTACCAAAAATATGAGGAGGAATATAAATCGGCCAAAACCGATGAATACATTTTGGTTTTTTATTTATTTATTTATTTTTTTGGATTTGTATTTTAGCAAAAAAGTAAGAAATATTGTTTTTTTTTTTTTTTTTGCAAAATTGTCGCTCTTTTTTGTTTATAGCGGTGATCCGAAATGACGCAGAGATGATTAAATACCACCAAAAGAAAGCTCTATTTGTGGGGAAAAAAGGATGCAAATTTCGTTTGGGTACAACATCGCACGACCGCACAATTGTCAGCTAAAGCGATGTAGTGCCGAATCGCAAAAAGTGCTCTGGTCCTACAGTGGGAAATCTTTCCGGGGGTGACGTGGATAAATTCTCCTGCTCCTGGTGATTGCAGCGATACCACATACAGTATCTCACAAAAGTGAGTACCGTGTGGTGTTTTCACTAAGTGATGTGACGGTTTTTACTCCCTGCTTTGTTCTGTTAGAAGAGAGCTCTGTGTTATTTACCTATACGGAGCTCTCTTCTGTCATTCAATCAGCGGGTGACGGCCATAAATCATTGGCCAGGACCCGCTGGTCAGCTTGTGCTGCAGCGAATGGCACACGCGCGCCCCCTACCTGGAAAAAGCTGATCACATACATGTACATGGGGGGGCCGCTCTGCTACAGTATATCTGTGGTAGGCGATCCCCAAGTGGTTAAAAAGGGCACCACAAATGCATCTCCCCATTGAAATGAATGGAAAACATCTAGAAAATGCACCTACTGTGTGTTTTTGATGCATTCTTTGTCATATGTCCAAGTCTCATCTTCCCTTTCATTGATATCATTTGGCAGAAGCTAGTTCACTGCCTGCACTGTTGAGGAAGTAACAGTTCTGCCTTGGGAGTTGCTTTCCTACGAGGAAGGAGCTGAAGGGGTGTGCTCTGTGTGTTTCCATCTTGGACTGTGTCGGTGCAGGCAGCATCCTCATGTTGCCATGCAGTCCTATTCTAGAGAGCACATGATAGGGCGGCTCCTGCGCACTCCCTTATAAATGGGCCCCACCCCTTCTACACCTATCTGGCCTAACATCTTGTAGAAATGACACTGAACGCCAACTGGCGCAGTAATTAAAGCATAACCAAAGGCAAAACTTTTTTTTTTTATTGGATAGAGTGGAAATGGATTAGAACCCCTGTCAGCTTTTATTGCTGTCTGCGTCCCTGTTAGGGAGATTCACTTTCTCAGTTTGTCCTGTTTACCGCTATCTTAAAAATGAAAGAAAATCCCAAATCTGAGTTGATACCAGAACAGTTAGGGCCGGTTCACACATAGGCGATTCAACTTCAAGGGTGATTTGAACGCTACTTCAAGGCGACTTCAGCGTGACTTTGGGTGACTTACAATGTGACCTGAAGCGACCTCCATGCCAGGCGACTTTGCCTGTGGCCAATCATTGAAGTGCCTGGGTAATTCGGGGGGAGTAAGTGTGTAAATTCTTTTCTTTTTCCTGTAAAGTCGCTTCAATGTAGATGGGGATCCGACTTGGAGGAGACTCCCATTGAATTCTATGGGCACAAGACAGATAAAAGTCGCCTTGCAGTAGTACAGGAACCTTTTTTGAAATCGGAGCGACTTCAGTAGCGTACATTAACCACTTGCCGACCGCATAGCGACTATAAGCCGCGACAGTGGCTCTGTCCCGCAAATTGCCGTTTATAGTCGTCACTCGCAGGCACGACAGCTAGGACGCGAGCGTGCGCTCATGCCTGATGCACGCAGGTCAGGCGGACTCTATGTCCTCCGGCGACCAGCGATGGCCTGTGACAGAGCCAGAACGGGATTAGTTAGATCTCTGGTGCCCCTGGCAGCCCAACCCCCATACAGTTGGAACACACACAGGGAACACAGTTAACCCCTAGAGCACCCCCTGCAGGTTAACCCCTTCCCTGCCAGTGACATGTATACAGTAATCAGTGGATATTTACATTTCTAAACATTGTATAAATGTCATTTGTCCCAAATAAGTTTCAAAAATGTCCGACATGTCCGCCCCAATATCACAGTCCTGATAAAAATTGCAGATCACCGCCATTACTAGTAAAAAAAAAAACATGTAGAAACCCCAGAAATGAATTCTCATGGTTTGTAAATGCGGCAAATTTTGCACAAACCAATCAATAAATGCTGATTGTGCTTTTTTTTTTACCAAAAATATGAAGAAGAATATAAATCGGCCAAAACCAATGAATAATTTTTTTTTTTTGTTTATTTATTTTTTTTGGAAAATGTATGCAAATGTGTGCAAAACACGCATGCTCAGGAGTCAGGAACGCTCGGAAGTGTCCATTCGTGTAAACCTACGTCCTGATTCACAAATCACATTCATCTGAACTTCCTCTTTATACGCTCCTAACACGTCACTACGTTTGGCTTGGTTGTACGATCGCTTAGTGCAGTGGTTCTCAACTCCTGTCCTCGGGACCCACCAACGGGCCAGTTTTTCAGTATTACCTTGGGGAGATGCAGATTAGAATACTGCAATCACTGAGCAGCAAATGATATCACCTGTGATGTATTTCAGTTATCCTGCAAACCTGGCCTGTTAGTGGGTCTTGAGGACCGGAGTTGAGAACCACTGGCTTAGTGCATGTCAGTACGCAAGATATATCAGCCAACATACGATTTGGGCTGTTCGGTCGTACGACCGTCGCACCTTGTGTACGAGGCTTTAGGCTCCTCGCACACCTTACAATCTGATTGTACAATTTCTGTTAGATCTACCAACAACTGTGTAGTGCAAGTAGGGTTGCCACCTCATCCCTTTAAATCCGAACACATATGAATTACACAGGTTCTGAGGTTACTTTAATGCAGATAAGGCACCAAGTGAGTTTAATTACCACCTTAATCAGCCACAGAACCTGTGTAATTCCTACGTGTTCGGTTTTAAAGGGACAAGGTGGCAACCCTAAGTGCAAGGGTCTGTCTGATTGTATAGGAATTGGTTGGATAGTTTAGGTAGGGCCTCGTATTACATGGGAAATCTAATATTAATTGTACAAACTTTATATAGTCAGACTGTAATATGTATGGTGACTGTAAGGTCTCATGCACACTGGGCATCAAAAACGCCACTTTTCCTGGGTATGCCCAATAGGCTTTGTTTTGTACCATAAATGTAAAATACTTAAAGAGGAGTTCCAGCCTGGGGGAAAAAAATATATAAGGACACTTACCTGTCCAGGGATCCCGTGTTATCGGCACCTGAAGCCAATCAGTCCATTGGTTCCGTGTGCAGGCGCTGGCATCTTCACTAAGGGAAAGAGAAAGTGAAGCCTTGCGACTTCACAGCTTGTTTTCAACTGCGCATGTTTGAGTCTCGCTGCGCTTTCTGAATGGTCCCGCTGTCTTCTGGGATCTGTGTGTCTCCCAGAAGGCAGTGGGGGGGGGAGGAGGAGGTGCCGGAAATTACATAGACCGCCACACAAATATTCCATTGATCTTACCCCATAAGTGGGAGTGGGTACCTGGTTTTGACAAGTATCAGCTCCACCCCCCCCCAAAAGGTGCAAATGTGGGGGGGGGGGAGCAAACAAGCAGAGCTTCCCCCTTTGGGTGGAGCTCTCTTTAAAAAAGGAGTATCTTTAAAAAAAAAGTGTAGTACGCTCTAGTATGTGTGCTAGATGTAAGATAGGTTTCTGTTAGTGTAGTATAATGCTGGATGACTCATCTAGTAGCTCTCTCTGGCACTTCCCCCTGGTCTGAAAGTTTGTAGAAACTTCCAGACCTGGAGAGTGGGAGCAAGGAGGGTCTGCCATGCATATTTATGAAGCCTCAGACACTCCCCAGCAATGGGCTGGCAGGGGGCAGAACTTACCTCATAAATATACATATGCCATTCCGGCAGGGGCAGTTGGGTGGAAGATGGAGATATAGTGCTGTGGAAACTGTCTGCGGCCCTCAGGGGTGCCCCCTAGTCTGTGGGGGGGTGACCTTGGGCCGGGGGTATGGTGCTGTAAGGATCCTGCCACAAAACATGGAAGAAACCCTTCCTGGAGGCACAGGAGCAAGTGGAGGACAGTATGAGTAGAGCAGCACTACTGAGGACTTACAAGGGGGGAGACTGCCACATGTATCCAGTTCTCCCTGAAGACCGTGTTGTGCCAAGTCTTCATCCCTTCCCTGGGAGATCTCCTGCAGAGTCGGCTTGTGAAAGAGAGAGTTAGTCTGGAGGACTGTGGAGTAAAGTTAGCCTGGAGGGCTAGTGAAAGGGGCAGCTGCAGCCAGGCGGGTTGGCAGTAACTGAAGAGGTGGTGCTGGTATCAGTAGTCACAGGAGTAATGAAAGCTGATCACTGTAATTTCTACACAACAAGGGGCTTCTAGTTCCTGCCTGCAAAGGGCCATTGATATAAATCTGACTGTGTCTGTCAGATATCCAAACAGTGATTCTGCTGAGGTCTGCAAGCAAGTGTGTGCTGGAGAAAGAAGTTGCAGCTGTATATATCCCATAATTTCCCATTTCTAGTCAAGTTATTAAGCCTCAATAAACCACAAAAACAAAGCTGCGGACTAATCTCTGTCTCTGGAGTGCCTGTGAACATTTGGTGTACCTAGCTGTGCAGGGTGGGGGATCTCAGTTACCTGCGGCTCCTTAGGGGTGCACAACAAAGGAAAAAAAATGATGCCACTTTTAAGAGTGTTTGACTTTTTTTTCCCCCTCTAAACGCCCCTCACTGTTACCCCATGTGTCCATGCACACCTAGGTGTTTGCCCGGTGGCTGTGTGTCCTCTTTTTCCGGGACACGGGACACACATGCAAATTGCGGGACAGTCCTGGGCAATCCGGGGATACATGGGCACCCGAGTTTACAAGCATTTAGCCTAGGTTCACACCTGTGCAGCTGGTTCCTGCTGTGTGGGTCCACACCTGTTCCCGCAGCCGCAACCACCTGCACAGAAAAACACTCTGGGTGTGTCCCAGGTACCAGTTAGATTAAGGTGACCAGATTTTTAAAATGAAATCCGGGGACATATTTTTTTTTTAACTAGTAATGGCGGCAATCGGCGACTTATAGTGAGACTGCGCTATTGCAGCGGACAAACCGGACACTAAGTGACACTTTGTGGGAACCAGTGATCAGTGCTAAAAATATGCACTGTCACTGTACTAATGACACTGGCTGGGAAGGGGTTAACATCTAGGGCAATCAAAGGAACACTCCGCCGAGGAAGGCAAGGAGATAGGCAGGCAGGTGGCTGACCTGAACTTGAGCCAGGGCAGAAGAACATGCTAGTGGGCGCGGAATGAGCATGCGCCCGAAACTGAAGAAATAGTCCCTCCACTCTGACCAGTAGATGATCCTCAGAAAGGGGCACAGATAATGGAAAAAATACAACCCCCTAAGCCAGTAGGAGCGGCGGAGCGGTGGTTTGTAATTCAGATTCTTTTTTTTTTTTAATTCTGCACTGACTGCCTTTGGAATTGCCTGGGCCCCTGTTCATATCCAATCCGGGACAAAACCGGGGACAGACTTAGCCCAGGGACAGTGTCCTTAATCCGGGGACTGTCCGGTCACCCTAAATTAGATGGATTTTTTATCCTTCACATTACATATTTCTCAGCAAATCTAAAGAAAATGGACAGTACGGTTCTATTTCCAGGACTTTATTAATAAATTTGTTACTATGTAATTAAAACAGTTTGAAAAGATGGCATGGCCTTCTTATACAGCTGTTTGTGAGGATAACGTTTTAGCGATCGTGAAATGATGAACTCCAACAAAATGGCTGCCAATGTAAACCAATAATTAATGTAGGCGACATTTCTGAGTGCAATTTCGAAGACGTGGTCGGAAAAGCGCAGCGTGTAACAAGGGGTTGTGCGGGAGGACATATTTCTGTCGACATTGACTCATTGAGTCCGGGCATTGATCTCCAACAAAATGGCCGCCAGCGTTACATTCCGCTTGGCGTTCGGTGTCATTTCTACAAGACGTCAGGTCAGGTGGGCGTAGAAGGGGCGGGCTCGTTTATAAGGGAGTGCGCAGGCGCGCTGGCTTCCTCTTTGCTGTCGGCGAGGTGAGTGAGATGGCGGCTCGGGCCTGGTTGCCGGTGTGTGGAGGGTAGTGGGGGATGCCTGGCAGACCTCTTACCTGTGTGTTCTCCTTGTGTCTCCTGTGTACAGGTACCGAGCGCCATCATGGGCCGCAGACCCGCTCGCTGGTGAGTGATCCGAGGAGAGGAGCCGCCATGTGCCGGCCAGGCCGCATCCATGTGGAGAGAGCGGCCTAGTCCTTGCAGGAGAGGAAGGAAGCCTGGGGCTGACTGCTGCTCCTCTTCTCACACCGTCCATGGCTTAGGGGATATTCTATTATTGGGGGGGCTCCAGTGATGTTGGAGGGGTGGATGATTTACAATGAAGTGACCCTATAGCAAGCATTGGGGGCTTCTAAAAATTACTGTGATGGGGTGAGTGCCCTGGGGGGGCTTTGCTAGCCATGGCAAAAGCATCTGTAGGAGTCAAAGGCTCTGATTGGTTGGCTCAGCCTACATGGCTAATTGTCCCCCCCTTTTGCACAGTCAGCGAGGACATGGGTGCAGCTGCTGACACTTGGTGAGGCCCGCTCTCCGTTAATGACATCTTGGGGGGGGTTCTAAAAGTAGAATCCTAGCCTCATCCTAACTAGACTTATGTCCCCCCCCCCCCCCTCCTAACACCAAAAATTTGTATAGCATTCCTATTTTCTGGCCACTCCGCTCACATGGTCAGCTGCAGGGGAGAGGAGAGAGCGCTCTAACAGCTCGGGGTGTCATAGAATTGGTAATGGAAGTGACGTTCCGTCACAACCATCTTGGCACTGAGCTGGTGTAAGCCTATAGTCAGAAGGAAGCAAGCAAGTGGACATCTTTATGCCCACTCCAGCCTTGCATTTGTTGTTTTTCCAGTAAACCAAGCCTCTATAGTGAAATGCAGTATTTAGAAGTCTGACACTGTTTTGATGATTTTTAAAAGCAGTGGCAAGTCTGCTGATCTCACAGGTTTGCTAATCTGACAGAACACCGCTGCTTTTACAATTCGCCATCAAAACCGTGTGACGGATTTCTAAATGCTGTATTTAACTATATAAGCTCAGCTTACTGTTAAAAATTAGTGTGAAGTGCAAGACTTTTGTCAGTGTAAAAAGATGTCTGCTTGCTGCCTTCTGACTGCTTAGTATGGCCGTAACGGTTAGAACATCACTTCGGCAACCAAATCTGACAGGTTGCCTAATCTGATGGAACCACCCGGTCACGTGACCAGAGCAGGATAAAAATGGATAAGTATATACTGGACTTTTTAGATAAGTTACTATAGGTGGTGGGGGGGACCAACAATTTTAAGACTGTTTAGGATGGAATTCTACTTAAAGCCCTCGTTTACATTGAACACGGCTTTGAACTCATGCTACGTCATCTGAAATTGCACATTTCAGTGCGACTTGAAAGACATCTGTGTGGCATTCATGCACAAATGACTATTAAAGTCGCACCTGATATCGCCATTAGTAGTGCAGGAACTACTTTTGCATATTGGTGCAGTGCCGCGAAGTTGGTCTCGCACTGATTGGAACAGCGCCATTGCTGGCAATAGGTTGCGCTTTGTCATGCCATTTGACCTGTCAAATCGCTCCAATGTGAACAAGCTCAACTCTGAGGATTAGAGCACTACCCCCGCACTTTAAGGGTTAAACACTAAGCCGTAGGGGTTAAGGGATGGGGTGATATTTGCCTTTACTCATCACTCTGGCAGTTCCCAGGCTGTGACCAGTCTCCCAAAGCCTTTCTACGAGATGGTGGTTTGAAGTCGTCCAGCACAATGCAGGGCCAATAGTCCTGCATTGTATCTGACTTAAGTGAGGAACTGCCTAGTAGTGGAGAAAAGTGTATAGGCACAAATATTGCATCTTATTACTACTTCTCCTAGAGTTCAACAATCTCTGCTCCGCACTGTAATTTTTGTGCTTGGTGCTGGGATTTAACCATCTTCATTACCCATTGTGGGGTGTCATCACTCTTGCACATGCGCAGGTGTTGGTCATCCTGGCATGCAGGGACTGTCAGCATTGTAAACTGTGCTGCAGAGGACGGTAGGTGCATTTTATTGCAGAAGAAACATTTCTTGTCTCTCTTGCAATAAATACTGCGACCAGACGGCCTCTATAACCACAGGACTTTAATTCCCTTTTAATGTGTATCCAACCCTTGCAGAGGGAGGTGGAGCACTCAAAGGATAATTTAAATCGTTGCCTTGGGCTTAAATGGCAGGAGTCCGTCTGTATGACATTAGGTCCTCAATGTCCCTGCAGAGCTCTTCTTCCTGTGTCCTTTTAGCGCCAGCACCCATTCCCCCTCGCTCTGTAGCCATCTAGTTACTGGAGGACATTTTGGGGGAGAATAAGTGTGGCCAGAACATCAGGCATGTAAAACAATCAACTGTTAAACCACAATCCTGAGGCTTGCAGGATTGTCACAGTACAACCACACTGCCCTGTTCCCTGGAGTTCTTCTAAAATATGGTTAGCTAATTTTTGCGCATTTGTCCTGCTGTGGTCCAATACTCCTCCACATGCTGTGTCACCATCCTTCAACATCATTGGGAGCTGGTTGTCTCTTCCCCTGATGATATGCCAACAGATCAGTCCTCCAGCAGCCCTCTGTAAGCTTATGCTTCCTGGGATATGATGTGGACATCCCAGGAGGCTGCTGAAGGGTAAGGCCCCTTTCTCACTTGTGCTACCTGAAAGTCGAGCAGATTTGCGCTGCAATTTTGATGCAACTTTAAGCAATGCCTGTATAATCTGGGTCTATGGACCTCAAGTCGCATCAAAGTCAGACCAGAGTAGTGCAGGGGCTATGAAGTCGCACAGATATGAATGGTACTTTTTGGAAATCATGGGGTACGACTGGTCATGCGACTTTGCATTCCCAAGTCGCAGGACAAGTTGCACAAGTGTGAAAGAGGCCCAAGTTGTTACCTCAGACAGAATGCGAGGAGGGGTTGGCCCAAAAAATAAAAGTGAAAATAAATCTGCTTGTATCAATGTTTTATAAAGGGGAGGTGAGTTTGCTTTACGTTTGCATTCCACTTTGAAAAGTTGTTTGAATGCTGTGATTTGTGACTGGTCAGAGTGACCGCTCCTCTTGTAAGAGAATCCCACCCCTCCACTGCTCCCTTGTTCTAGCCTTGTATAACATCTGACACTGTGAACAACTTCCTAGGCACCAGGTAAATGTTTGGGTCAGGCGATTGGCTGCTTAGGCCCAAGTACTATGTCCTGGTGGGAGGGTCTCTCACACACTAAAACCACAAACAATTACTGACTGGTGAAAGTGCTGCAGAGTTATCAGTGGGTGGTAGTTTTTCTTAACCACTTCCGGACCGCCGTACGTCGTTTGACGGCGGTAATTTGAAGTGGAATACCGTTATGGTAGCAGATAGCTACCATAACCCCGGTATTTTTTTTTTTTTTTTTCAGCAGGCGATTCTGCGTCGGATAAAAGTGATCTTAGCGGCGGATTCGCCGCGAGATCACTTAGCGGCGGGAGAGGTGCCCCCCCCCCTCCCGCCGCTTTCCGGTCATCTCCGCCGCTTACCGAACCCGCCGCCAGCGGCGGAGATGATCGGGTCCTTCCCCCCCAGTGTCCGTGTGCCGAGTGAGCTCACCCGGCTCAATTACATGGCTGGGCGGAAGCTACGTCACAAGTAGCTTCCGCCCAATGCTCTTAAAGGGGACATTTTTTTTTCCCCTGCCATTTTTTTCAAAATTATTTTTTTCTTTTTTTATTGCATTTTAGTGTAAAAATGAGATCTGAGGTCTTTTTGACCCCGGATCTCATATTTTGGAGGTCCTGGCATGCTTTTTTCTATTACAAGGAATGTTTACATTTCTTGTAATAGGAAAAAAAGTGATCAAAAATTTTTTTTAAAAAAAAGTTGTAAAAAAAAAAATTAAAGTAAAATACATAATTAAAAAAAAAAAAATTTAAAGCGCACCGTCCTTGCGAGCTTGCGCGCAGAAGCGAATGCATACGTAAGTCCCGCCCACATATGAAAACGGTGTGCAAACCACACATGTGAGGTATCGCTGCGATCGTTCGAGCGAGAGCAATAATTCTAGCCCTAGACCTCCTCTGTAACGCAAAAATGCTAACCTGTAGAATTTTTTAAACGTCGCCAATGGAGATTTTTATGTTGCAAAGTTTGTCGCCATTCCGTGAGCGGACGCAATTTTGAAGCATGACATGTTGGGTATCATTTTACTCGGCGTAACATTATCTTTCACAGTATGAAAAAAAATTGACCTAACTTTACTGTGGTCTTATTTTTTAACTAAAAAACTGAATTTTTTCAAAAAAATCGCGCTTTTAAGACCGCTGCGCAAATACGGTGTGACATAAAGTTTTGCAATGGCCGCCATTTTATTCTCTAGGGTCTTAGAAAAAAAAATATATATATAATGTTTGGGGGTTCTAAGTAATTTTATAGCAAAAAAAACTGTTTTTAGCTGATAACCTCCAAACTCCAAAAAGAGGCTCGGTCTTAAAGTGGTTAAGCGAACCTGTCACTTTGTCGTGAACAGGGAATAAAATAAGACCTTCTTTTAATGGGCTGAAGGTTTGGAAGACAGATTTGTATTTTTGAGGGCAGTAAGCAAGAGCCGACGCAGGGGTCTCCAAACTTACTAAAAGGGCCAGTTTACTGTCCTTTAGACTTGGGGGGGCCTGGACTGTGCCCAGTGGAAGTAAACAATGCCTGATATTTGGTGTTGGGGGGGGGGGGGGGGAGGGGGTAACGACAGGAGTAGTAGTTGGTGTCAGTGGGTAGACTAGTGCCCCACTGTTGGTGTCAGTGGCCGGAATAATGCTTCAAAGGCCGGATAAAGGCAAGCAAAGGATTGCATCTGGACCCTGGGCTGCTGTTAGTAGAACACTTAACTAAGGTGCCCAGGAAGACAGGATGATGAATACTGAACAAAGGCATGTAAGGAATAGATGGTAATAGCGTGGCGTAGTAAAGTATTGGGAGTCTATTGGTGGCCATGTTTTTTGAAAATTTGATTTGGCTGCCTGGTTTCAATACCTCTTGGATCAAGGACAAGGTACTGAAACCAGACAAGCATAGAAGTTTGTGATGTATATCAGTAGCAGCATGGTGACCAGGGAACCAGCGTTCTTAAACAAGGTCAACAGCTTACTTGCCATTGAGTACCTATAAATCTTCCACTATAAATTGTATATCAATACATTTTGTCACCAGGACAAATTTCAAGGAAACTCTCCCCTCAGACAGCAATATTAAAAAAAACTGACGTGGTTTCAGACTAGAAACACTTAAAGAATAAGTTCACCTTTTATAAAAAAAAAAAATATAAATGCGCATCTTTTTGCAGGCAGTGCATCTATTTTGTTATACTGGAGCCTGTAAAGCATTGCATCCATGATCAGGAGATTGCAGGCGCAAAGCCATCATCCTGCAGATTGCCAGTACACTGTCTGCTCATACCTCCAATACGGGAGGCAGTTACTGAATTGCAGGTAGAATCAATGAACTACAAGCTGGTGGCTGACTACTTGTGGTTCAGTAATTTACAGAACTCTGAATGATGCAGCTGTGTGGACGCTGGTTTTTAAATTGACAGTGGGTGTGGTGAGAAGATCCCTGGCTGCTGTCACAGGGAGGGGGGATTGAGGGGGGGGGATGCAGGAGCTTGAACATGTTACATTTTCTACCCTAAATACAGGAGAAGCATGTAACATGATTCAAAAGTGAAAACCTTTAAAAGTGGTCCGTTTGCATTCTGCTTTGGACATAAACTTATGGGGACACAAGTGTAAGGTTCACAGGCCCCTAACTGCAGTGCAGTAATCTTGCTTGTAAGGTGTATTAGGGCTCATTAACTTGGGTGCAGACACTTGTACAGTGTGCCCTGAGCCTTTTGTTGATGCATCCAGGGCAGTATGGAGTGGTGTGCAGGCTGCCATGTTAGATGGAGATGCAGCAGCTCTACAGACTCGACCACATATCTGAGTTTAACCACTTCAGCCCCGGAAGGATTTCCAGCTTTAGGACCGGAGCCTTTTTTGCGATTCGGCACTGCGTCGCTTTAACTGAAAATTGCGCGGTCGTGTGACGTACCCAAACTGAATTTGCGTCCTTTTTTTCCCCACAAACAGAGCTTTCTTTTGGTGGTATTTGATCACCTCTGAGTCATTTCTGATCGCCGCTATAAACAAAAGAGCGACAATTTTGCAAAAAAAACCCAAATTTCTTACTTTTTGCTAGAATACAAATAAAAAAAAAACATTTTTTTTGGCCGATTTTATATTCCTCATATTTGCGATAAAAAAAATCGCAATCGGCGTTTATTGATTGGTTTGCGCAAAAGTGGTCGCGTTTACGGATGATAATTCATTTTTGGGTTTTTTTTTTAACTAATGGCGGCGATCTGCGATTTTTAGCGGTACTGCGATATTTCAGCGGACATGTCGGACTATTTTGACACATTTTTTGGGACCATTGGCATTTATACAGCGATCAGTGCTATAAAAATGCACTGATTACTGTGTAAATGTCATTGGCAGTGAAGGGGTTAACCTGCAGGGGGCGCTCTAAGGGTTAACTATATTCCCTGGGCGTGTTCTAACTGTATGGGGGCTGCACTATCTGGGGAAGGGAAGTGGTCACAGCCTTCGTATACAGCAGTGGTTCTCAACTCCGGTCCTCGGGCCCCCCCAACAGGCCAGATTTTAAGTATTACCTTGGGGAGATGCAGACTAGAACACTGCAATCACTGAGCAGCAAATGATATCTCCTGTGATGTATTTCAGTTATCCTGCAAACCTGGCCTGTTGGGGGGGCCTGAGGACCGGAGTTGAGAACCACTGGTATACAGGAAGGCTGTGATCACAGCCCTTCACACAGAGCGGAGGTCCGTGTTTACATACACGGACCTCTGTTCCTCCGCTCGGGGGGGGGGGGCCATCGCGGGTAGCCGGCGGCAATCGAAGCCGCCGCACCCGCTCCCTGGCCCTCCCCGAACACAGTGAGCGCGCAGGCGCGACACCTGTGCGCTCACTAAGCTCGATCCCGCAGCCGCCGTCGTATGACGGCGTTTTGCGGGAACTAACCACTTTGCCGCCGTCAAATGTCGATCGGCGGTCGGCAAGTGGTTAACAGGGTTTAGTGTGTCCACAAACCCATACTGTCTGCGTTTAGGCTGTGCAGACGAGGCTGCCGCCAAAATGCTCCGGGTGCATAAACAAACTGCTCTTGCATGCTGTACAGGCATCTGTAACCATTCACCTGTGAATGTCCTTAACAGTGCCCCCACCCCCAAACTATGACTTTACACATCCAATGTTGAATATTCTGCATGTAGTGCATTGAATGTGAGTATTAAAGTATTTGGACATTGTTCTAATGTTTTTACAGCTCCTGCAGCAGAGTATATGCATATACACTGCAGTTTAACTTTACAGAAATATGTTTTGGTTTTTAGTACACTGTTCTAAATGGATATTTTTGTTTAGTTACAGATACTGTAAAAACAAGCCCTACCCAAAGTCCCGCTTCTGTAGGGGTGTCCCAGGTAAGATGCAACCAATTTATTTATTTTTTTTTTTCTCTCCCCCCTCTACTCAGACTAGACATATATTCATCATGACAATGCAGTTTTTCTGTATTGCCTAATGTGTCCAAGAATATCAAGTTTTATAATTTTCTGGGAGCCCAAGCCATGTAGTTAGCCTGTTGGAACCCTGGGCCTGGTGTCCGTTTACCAGACTGAGATTTTAAATTAAAAATAAAGGCAAAACTTATTTTTATAGTGATTAAGTTTTTAATGCTATGTTTTGTCTGACTTTAGGACCTCCAAAAGAACAGATTCCTTTAATGTCTTTAATAGGATTTTGGCCCTTATCCAAGGGATTTAAAAGTCTCAATGTTCAGAGAAGGATGTTGTGCCAATGTCTGCATTTCATCTGTAGCTGATTCTTGTTTTTCTTTCAGATCCCAAGATCAGGATTTTTGACTTGGGTCGTAAGAAGGCCAAGGTGGACGAATTCCCACTATGTGGTCACATGGTCTCCGATGAGTACGAGCAGCTGTCATCCGAAGGTAAGACTAACCAGCTATGGAGCTTGTGTTCTCATCTTTGTATTAGTCTGGAAAACCTGCACCACAGTTTACATTTAGTTATGGAGCTTTAAACTTTACCCTAGCAGACAGAAATTAGTTGGTGCTCTTAGTTGGGAGGGAATGCGATTTGTTCATATTTCTTGTTTGTTTACAACCACTTTAAGCTTAGGGACAATATCTCTTTGGATAAGGAACATTCCTTGTTTAAGGTTTGCTATGTGCAATTTACTCTAGGACCTTATGAATGATTTTTACCTTGACTTCTAACTTAAACCACTTCCAGCCTAAGCCAATTCTGGCATTCCTCTCCTACATGTAAAAATCATCTACTTTTTTTTTTTTTTGCTTGAAAATCACTCAGAACCCCCCAAACATATTTTTTTAGCAGAGACCCTGTGGAATAAAATGGCGGTCGTTACAATTTTTGGCAGAGTATTTGCCCAGTATTTTTCCAAGTGCAATTTTTGAGGGGGGGGGGCCTTGCAAAAAAAACACTATTTGCACCAATTTTTTTTATTAATCTCCATAGGCGAAGCTTTAAAATGTTTACAGGTTGCTGGTTTAGTTAGGTCTTGTGCTAGAAGTATTGCTATCGCTCTAACGTTCGCTGCAATATCTTGTGTGGTTTCAATGCAGTTTACATATGCGTTAGGTTCTGCGTGCGAGCATGAAAGGAGGGGGGGGATGCTTTAAAATAAAATAGTCTTTTAATTTTATTGCAAGCACTTTAATACTGGGCACTCTAACCCTATTGCTACCCAGGCCAATTTTCAGCTTTCATTACTGTCACATTTCGAATGACAATTGCAGTCATGCCACACTTTACCCAACTACATTTTTATCATTTTGTTCGCCCAAATGGCTTTCTTTTGGTAGCATTTAATCGCCACTAGGTTATTTATTTATTTTTTTTTCTGCTAAAACTAAGACCACAAATTTTGAAAAAACACTACTTCACTTATAATATTTTGCAAATGAGTAATTCATAAATTTAGCCCAAAATGAATTTGAAAATAACCGAAATCCGTGCATTTAGTCTGTAGGAATGTTAGATTCCACAAACTTGTAGTATCTATCTGAAGATTGAGCAATCCTAATGCACTGACAGCCTATCATTTTAGGCCTTAAAATGCCTAGAGTAAAAAATACCCCAATGACCCCTTTTACCAATGTAAGACAGTACATGGTATTTAGTAAGGGGCATGGCAGGTTTTTTTGAAGTTGTAATTTTGTAAAAAAAAAAAAAAAAAAACAAAATTTGGAAAATGTAACTTTTTTATATATGGTCACCAGTGCAGTACAGAGTTATCATATAACTGCCGTCGAGGTGATCAGGGACACTGGTGACCGTATGAAGTTACAATTTAACCACTTCAGCCCCGGAAGGATTTCCAGCTTTAGGACTGGAGCCTTTTTGCGATTCGGCACTGCGTTGCTTTAAGTGAAAATTGCGCGGTTGTGCGACGTTGTACCCAAACAAAATTTGCGTCCTTTTTTTTTCCCCACAAATAGAGCTTTCTTTTGGTGGTATTTTATCCCCTCTGCGTCATTTCTGATCGCCGCTATAAACAAAAGAAGAGCGTCAATTTTTTGCAAAAAAACCCAAATTTCTTACTTTTTGCTAAAATACACATCCAAAAAAAATATATAAAAAAACATTTTTTTTTCACCGTTTTTGGCCAATTTATATTCTTCCTCATATTTGTGATAAAAAAAAATCGCAATCGGTGTTTTGATTTGCGCAAAAGTGGTCGCGTTTACGGATGAGAATTCATTTTTGGGGGTTTTTTTTTATTTTTTACTAGTAATGGCGGCGATCTGCGATTTTTAGCGGTACTGCGATATTTCAGCGGAAATGTCGGAACATTTTGACACTTTTTTGGGACCATTGGCATTTATACAGCGATCAGTGCTATAAAAATGCACTGATTACTGTGTAAATGCCATTGGCAGTGAAGGGGTTAACCTGCAGGGGGCGCTCTAAGGGTTAACTATGTTCCCTGGGCGTGTTCTAACTGTGGGGGGACTGCCCTAACAGAAGGGAAGTGGTCACAGCCTCCATGTACAGGAAGGCTGTGATCACAGCCCTTCCCTCTTCACAGAACGGAGGTCCGTGTTTACATACACGGACCTCCGTTCCTTCGCTCCGGGGGGGCCATCGCGGGTAGCCGGCGGCAATCGAAGCCGCCGCACCCGCTCCCTGGCCCTCCCTGAACACAGTGAGCGCGCGGGGGTGCCTCCAGCGGCGCGTGCTCACAGTGCGCGTTATCGCAGCCGCCGTCGTATGACGGCAATTTGCGATAACGAACCACCTTGTCGCCGTCAACCTGCGGTTGGCGGTCGGCAAGTGGTTGTTTTTTTTTTTTTTACGGTGGCCAGAGCAAAATGTTACCACACATTTGCTTATAGCGGTGAATTACATTTCTATAAGGAAGCATTTTACTGAATGAAACTGATTCAGTCTGTTTTGTTGTGATTAGCTGTAATTGGTCAAAGCTAATCACATGGTACTGATCCTTGTAATCCTATTACAAGGAATATAAAAATCCCTTGCAATAGAAATAGGGCACGACATAGATCCCAGATCTCTCTGGTGCGATGCGGGAAGCCTGCGAATCCAGTGCAGGTTCCTGCATCACAGTGGTTCACATTGAGATCTGCAAACCGCTGGAGATGTCAATTTAACGTTGACACCCCCAGATCGATTCACGGAACGCAGTGTGAATTGGTGCCAGAATCAGATGGCGTAGGTGTGAACACCCATGCGATCCGATTTTCAGTGCGAACCAAAATAGGGCCCTGCACCATTTTGGTGCAAAAGCGGTTTCTGCCATACAGTTTGTATGGCTGATATCGCAGCGAAGAGACATCGCATGTGAGCTGCACAGCAATGTGAATTACATGCAATGTCTGTCACCGCACTAGTGTGAACCAGGACTAATGGAAAGTGGACAACACTTTTATATATCAACAGACAACCTTGCCAAGATCTCTAAAAAGCTATAATGTTTTTTCATTGGATGGTTAAGCCCCTCAGCATCCTTGTAACTGCAAAATGTCTGGGAAGATGCTTTCACCAGTATTGCTCACCTATCTGTTTTTAAGGTCTTTCACTGAAAGGGTAACATAATATGTACAGGAATAAGATTTGCAGTTAATTAAGCCGACCAGCTTTTGCCATTATCAGAAGCTGGTGTGCAATGGCTGCATACAGTAATTCTCTGGTTGTGTATGTGCTTTGTTTCACCCCATGCAAAGTGCTCTAAGGGACCATTGAGACATTTTCTGCTGGCAGATGGGAATGTCTTAGCGGAGGTCATACTCTGTATTTAACAGACTTCTATTCTTTCTAGCTCTTGAAGCTGCCCGTATCTGTGCCAACAAGTACATGGTGAAGAGTTGCGGCAAGGATGGTTTCCACATCAGAGTGCGTCTCCACCCATTCCACGTCATCCGCATTAACAAAATGTTGTCCTGTGCTGGGGCTGATAGGTAAATATAGTAGATACTCAGAACTCCTAGACTCAGAATCAAAGCCAATACCTTAAGGAGTTGGAGCTCCTCAGAAACTGCTTGTTTTAGGGATTCCAGCTTTGTAGGGCCAGTTAGCTTAGACTTTTCAAGGCAGGAACACCTGGAGGAACTTGCACATAACTCTGTGCAGATTTTATGATGTCATAGTCAGGTTGAATAAAGACACAAGTCCATCTAGTTCAACCAATAAAAGGTGTCACTGGTGAAAATATAAGGTCACATTGCCGACAGCTTAGCCACCTACCTTGGCTACAAGTACCAAAATCATGCTAATGTTACAAGTGTAGCATATTCCGTATTTGTGCTTTGATTCTTGTGACAGTAACTCATTTCTTACAGCAGCTAGTGGAATACATAGTCTACTTCAAGCATTTTCTATTTTGCAGCTAATTAAGCCGACCATCTTTTGCTGTAATCAGAAGCTGGTGTGCAATGGCTGCATACAGTATTATCCTTGGCTGTGTATGTACTTTGCTGCCCATGCATAGTGCTTTAAGGGGCCTTGGAGACATCTGTGCCAGCCTCCTCCAGATTCTAACTTATTTACCTCCACAGGCTCCAGACTGGAATGCGTGGTGCTTTTGGGAAACCTCAGGGAACAGTGGCCAGAGTTCACATTGGACAGGTCATTATGTCCATCCGCACCAAGACCCAAAACAAGGAGCATGTGATTGAAGCTCTGCGCAGAGCCAAGTTCAAGTTCCCTGGCCGCCAGAAGGTAAAATGCAAATCTAACTTAAGTCAGTTTATCAAATCTACAGTGCTGTTTGTCCTTTAACTTATGATTTAGGCTTCTGTTCAGGTGTTTAAAACAAAAATCTAATTTAGCATGGTTTGGTAGCATGTCTCGTGCTACAGTGTTTTTATTTATTTTTTGTCTGGTCGCGAACCGAGGCAAATTTTCCCATAGGGTTCAGTGTTAATCCAGTTAAACCGTTCTGACTTTTTTGTTTTTAAGCACAAAAATGTATAGTATGAAGAGGGAGAACACTAACCTTGCTTGGAACAACTTCTGGCATGGTGGGAGGCGGTTATTTGGAGGGACAGTCCCCCTTATAAGGACATTAGGGAGATCTCCTTCAGGGGTTTCCTCTGTCTCTTAGCTGCAGGCTCAGTTTTGCTGAAAAATCTGTGCAATATCGCGTCTTTTGCTGCGCTGCATAACCCTCCGTAAATGAGACTACATTTCAGATTTAACACTTTGTTATTTTGGGGTTGATGCTTCTCAAAAAATGATGGCACTCATTCCATTTTTCCATAATGGATTTTATGGCATCACTGCTAAACTCCTCCTCCCGGTCTTCCTGCTCCTCCAATAAGTGCCTTCTGCTGCTCACTGTGGAGTTCACAAAGTTCTTCTGTGATCAGCTCCTTCTGTTCCTCAACAAGCTCTTCTACATCTGCACCATCAAAGTCCAGACCCATACTTTTGCCCATGGACACAATCTCCTCCACTAATGCTGCATCAGACCCTTCAAAGTCACATTCATTGACACATTCTAGCCAGTTTCCTCCTGGCTGAATTTAAGGTTTGGGGAGTGACCTCTTCCCAGGCATTGTGAATGAGGTTAATGCAGTGGAGAACATTGAAATGTATGTTCCAGAATTCTTTCAGACTCAAGGATGTCCCTTCAGTGACATTAAAACACCTAGTGAAGAGCGCTTTTGTGTACAGCTTCTTGAAGTTGCAGATCACTCGCTGGTCCATGGGCTGCAGAAGTGTCGTGTTGGGGGGCAGGAACTTGACCTTTTTATGAAGTCATACTTGGCGTCTATATCAACCATGGCTGGAGGGTCTGCCGGGGCATTGTCCATCAGAAGGCACCTTTCAGGCAGTTATCAGATATTTTTTGACAGTGGGTGCGAACACCTCGTGCAGCCATTCCATGAACAATTGCCTTGTGACCCAAGCTTTCGCATTGGCCCTCCACATGCGAGGCAGTCTGGCCTTGTTAATTCTGTTCCCTGAATGCACGAGGGGTCTGGGAATGGTACACCGGTAGTTTTTTAAATCTTCAGATCAGAGTTTGTGTTCGCACACAGCATAAGGGTCAATCTTCCTTCATGGGCTTGTGCCCCTGTAGTGCCTTTTTCCGCCTGCGTGATACACAGTGGGTACGGAAAGTATTCAGACCCCCTTAAATTTTTCACTGTTATATTGCAGCCATTTGCTAAAATCATTTAAGTTCATTTTTTTCTCTCAATGTACACACAGCACCCCATATTGACAGAAAAACACAGAATTGTTGACATTTTGGCAGATTTATTAAAAAAAAAACTGAAATCACATGGTCCTAAGTATTCAGACCCTTTGCTCAATATTTAGTAGAAGCACCCTTTTGATCTAATACAGCCATGATCTCTTTGGGAACAATGCAACAAGTTTTTCACACCTGGATTTGGGGATCCTCTGCCATTCTTCCTTGCAGATCCTCTCCAGTCCTGTCAGGTTGGATGATAAACGGTGGACAGCCATTTTTTAGGTCTCTCCAGAGATGCTCAATTGGGTTTAGGTCAGGGCTCTGGCTGGGCCATTCAAGAACAGTCAGGGAGTTGTTGTGAAGCCACTCCTTCGTCGTTTTAGCTGTGTGCTTAGGATCATTGTCTTGTTGGAAGGTAAACCTTTGGCCCAGTCTGAGGTCCTGAGCACTCTGGAGAAGGTTTTCGTCCAGGATATCCCTGTACTTGGCCACATTAATCTTTTACGTTCATTGCCAGACGCAGCCTCTTATTCATGACACGTGGGGTTTATGCACCTTTTACCAGGAGTAGACTAGGCAGAACGAAAGTTCAGAAAAGCAAGGCTGGCCCCTCCCAGGGGGCTGTCCTCACTCAGTGTAATAACCCCTCCGCCCTGCAAAGCACACCCGTCTTTTCTGCCTAGTGCAAGGAGTTAGACCTGGTTCCCTGCTGGGATCTGCGGGTCCCTAATTTTTTTTCCTTTGCTCAAGCTATCTGATGAATACAATCAAGTAGCCGGCTGGGTGATATGCTGGATATCATGAATCCTGAAAATCTACCCAGCACGGCCGACGGATGCGACCCTCCCTTAGCTGTACGCGGGGTCCGGCGCATCGTGCCTCATTCCGTGCGGGGGGCCGGTGGGTTAAACGCCCCACCTGTGTACAGTGACCGGGCTGCGGCTCACGTCCAGGGGTCAAATGGCCGACAGCATCCCTTCCCATCTGGGGGGGAGGAAGGTCTGCAACGGGTGGCTAAGCCATTCGGGAAGGGAGGCTAGTGGGTCCCATCCATGGTGTGGGGTATAGGTGGCCTGGGTGTCGCGGGCGCACCCCCTCCCCGGATACTTGCCAATGCGGCGATTGTCGCCATTTTGCCGTAGTCGCGGCTGCCTGCCATTTTGTGGATGGTTTGGCCTCTTGCGGTCATTTTTGGTTGGTCTCCTGGATTGGAAAAACGTGTGCTTTTTGGCGCTGTTTTCTCTCTTCCTGATTGGCGGTGCACGAGTCAGCAGTGGCGGCAGCAGCAGGAGGGCTGAAACGGGTCACAGCAAGTATTGCTGGCTTCTCCCTGGGGTGTTGGTGGCAGTGATGTAGGTTCCCGGTCACTCTGTGGGGCAGATTGTGGGGGTGTACTGTGGGGGCGTTATGGCCTGTAGGCCTCACAAGTGTCCCGGAGGTGGCGCAATGGCAACTGAACCAGCAGTTTCTTTGCCGGAGGGGTCCGCTGAGGCTCAAGCTGCGCTGGGACCGATGGTTCCCCTAGACAAATTGACTTCCATCCTGGAAGATTTTTTTGCCCGGGGGGGGGGGGGGCGCTCAGAAAGCGTCCATCCCCCCCCGCCATCTTCGGGGGAGGAATCTGAGCCGGAAGGGGGCTCTGTGGTTACAGGGACCCCCGTGGAGCTCTCTGACCGGGAACTGGAGCCTTTGGATGGTGAAGAGGACCAGGGGGCCTTGGTGGCGCGCGAAAAGGTGCTGGTGGGCTCCCTGGTTGCAACTGTCTGTGATCCACTGCGGCTGGGCCAGGCTGGGGAGTCAGACTGCTTACGTCTTTGGGTCCTGTAAGCCAGCCCGGCCTCCTAAGGTGTTCCCTTGTGTCCAGTTTGTCTATAAGGAATGGCAGCGTCAGCAAAATTCCTTTACCCTGCCAAAACGTTTTTGTGCGCTATCCCTTTGAGGACAGCCTGATACAGAAATGGGCATCCCCCGCGGTGGATCCGCCGGTGGCCCGTCTGAACAAGGCGACTACCATTCCCATGGAAGGGTCTCCATCCTTTAAGGATCCGGCCGATAGGTGGACGGAAGCGGTGTCCAAGGCATTGTTCTTGGCGGGGGCAGCCATGAGGCCGGCAGTCGCTCACTGAACAGGCGACGGAGCTGCACAAGGATCTGAGGGACTTCGGGTACTCACCAGATTCGGTGCAGCGGGCGGACCAGCTGGTGCAGGGTCTTCATTACCTGTGTGACGCAGCGCTGGACTTAGTCCCTATGCTGTCAAGGATGTCCATTTTTGCGGTCATTAGACGGTTGCTGTGGCTGCGGTGCTGGTCGGGTGACCACGCGTCTAAGAAGGGCCTCACTGACCTGCCTTTTCAGGGCGGTCGGCTTTTTGGGGCTCAGTTGGATGAAATTAAGGATTTCACCTGGGGGGGGGGGGGGGGAGGAGTACCTTCCTCACGGGAACATCGCCAGAAACAGGGACCTTCGTCCTCTGGCCAGAAGCGTTTTTCTTGCGCCCAGTTCTGCGGGCAAGGGCTCTCGGCAAGGCTGCCACTGGGACCAGTAAGTGGCCCTGGCAGCGCAAGTCCAAGAAGACTGAGGGTAGCCCCCGCCCGACTCTCGGGTGGGGGGGGGGGGCGGCTTCTGGGGTTCGTGGACCGTTCCTGTCTGACCTGTGGGTGCGAGAGGTGGTGTCCTCCGGGTACAAAATAGTTTTGTACTCTGCCCCGGACAGGTTCTTTCCATCAAAATTGGGTCTTCCTCTGGGGCGTTGGCAGGCTCTGCTAGGGGCCGTCCAGACACTCTCCGAACAGGGGGTAATTGTGCCAGTCCTGGATCAGGTTGGATCATCAGACCAGGGGGTCGTTGCCCTGGTGGCTTCGGCCCCGGCACGGACTTTGGGGAAGTCGTTTCTCCCCCTGGAATGGTCAATAGTCACGACGGATGCCAGCTTATCGGGCTGGGGAGGAGTCCTGGGGCAATTTATAAAAATATAAATATTTACAAACTGTCAGTTTTGGGTTTCAGCACTAGAATTTCTTGGGTGCACCACTAGTTACTGCCGTTAAATTGCTGGCCCCTTTTGCAGCTATGTAAAACATTAAAAATAAGGGCCTGTCTTGTTAAAAATCCAGTAAGACTGTCTAAAACTTCTCTGCACATGTCAGTTGAGCTCTAGTTTTGGGCACTGTCACATTTTGTAGAGGCCAATCTGCTGACAGCCTAAAGACTTACTGCTCTTCAGGGGCTCTGGGCTTCAGCAAAATGTCAGCCTCCAGCAAGAAGAAACAGTAGCAATGCTGGAGGCAATTTACAGCACATTTTTGATAGCATAATTATTTTGGAATGTATGTTTCTTGCTAAAGAGCATTGTCAAGTTGTTTAATGGGTAACGTTCCACTTTAAAGCATGTCCCTAATCTTTTCCAGATTCACATTTCCAAAAAGTGGGGATTCACAAAGTTCAATGCTGAAGACTTTGAGAACATGGTGGTAGAGAAGCGTCTTGTTCCTGATGGCTGTGGTGTCAAGTACATCCCTAACCGGGGTCCTCTGGATAAGTGGAGGGCACTGCATGCTGAATGAGCTCCCCACTTTTATCTGGCCTATGTACTTTTGAGATCTTGCATCAATAAAGTTTTCAAGTACAATGCGTGCTCTGAAATTGTTTCACCACACAAGGCTGTATAATTTTGATGTTTCATCTTTTATAAATGTGTAAGTTAGAATACATCAGTTGTCCCAGCCCTTCACTGGCTGCATGTTTTCCAGGTTGGTTAACTGGTATCAAGGATTTAGATGACAACATCAGAGAATTATGCCTTTAAGGCCTCATGCACACTGGATGTTTGGCCATCTCTCAAAGATGCATTTCTTCCTGGCAGCAGTGTTTTGGCTGAAAAATATGCTTGACACTTGTAAATGGGTGTTCATTTCATTGGCCAGAATAAAAATGTATTCTGGCAATTGAAATTAAACACACCTAGTGTGAAAACGGTAGTAAACTGGCCAAAAAAACATCTGGGCCCCCCGCAGGTTTATGCTATAAATTGACAGTATCCACTGCATACTAGCACATTGACAAACTTTGCCTTGCAAATAAAGCCCTACAGCAGTGTGCTTACCTATAGGTAATGACTGCTTTAACCACTTCCTGACTACCCCATAGCACGTTCACTGCTACAGGGCAGTCACGCTGTGCAGAATCACGTGTACATATGGGATTCACAGCAGAAGCTGGTCCCATGGGCCAGATCTCCACCAGCACCTGCTGATTATTCAGTACACTGACAGAATGGCAGTAAACAAGGCAGATTGTCATGTCAAACCATTCGGTATACGCATATTGACATTTTTTTTTTTTTTTTTTTACCAAAAACATGTAGCTGGATGCATTTTGGCCTAAATTGAAGAAATACATTTTTTTTTTTTTTTGGGATGTTTTATAGCAGAAAGGAAAAAATATTTAGTTTTTTCAAAGTTGTCAGTAGTTTGTTTTTTAGCACGAAAAATAAACTGCAGAGATTTTCAAACAGCTCTATTTGTGGGGAAAAGGTAGTGTCGCACGACCATGCAATTGTCAAAGTAATGCGTTATAGCAAAAAATGGCCTGGCCAGAAAAAGGAGGGGGGGGGTATAACTTCAAAAGATGGAGTGGTTAAAGCACATTTCCCAAATATATATAACGCAAATCAGGATGGTTAAAAAGCCCCCCCCCCATCCTCAGTGGCTGTGTTCCCAACCATTCAGGAGTACACTTGGGTCACATTTTTTTTTTCCCCCTGGCATGTGCTGCTTTGGTGTGGGGGGATGCGGTATGTGACTAGGTCCTGGTGTTCCTGGTCCAGTTACTTTACCGAATATGTGCTGGACCTTGCTGCTTGATTGAGTGCAGGCAATGCTGGTAGTCTCTTTGGCCTTTGACTTCTGATGCAGTAGTGCACTGGTGGTCATCAGTCTGCCTGCAGGGTTTCTTCCTGTATTTTGCTGGTAGTATAGTGCCTCTGGGCAGTCCCCTGTATAGTAGACCAAGGAGGATCAAGATGGCATCAGCTCTTTTGCAGAAACTGGTGACCCTTCCCGGTGCTCAGTATGTGGATTTCCTGCCGGTCACTAAAAATCTGCACTCTGGCGCCATGCTATTCCAGGCTCTGATTGCTGAAAGGGGCTGACATCAGGGTTGCATTGGGCCAGTGAGTGCTGCAGGAGTGGAGGACATGCTGTGCGGGCTCAACAGCAAGTTGTCTAATGCAGGGTTTCTCAACCCGTGGTACGTGTACCCCTGGGGGTAGGTGCACCATGGGCAGGGGGTACGCTCAGTGCTGCCTCTCCTGAGTCCTGCCTCGCACAGCCGCCTCCCACACATGCAGTCCCTGGCGGCTTTTTGTAGCGTGGCACTATGGTGGGGAAAGGGGAGGGGGCACGGTCTGCTCTGTGTGGCACACATGGGGGGGGAAATAGCCCAGCAGCAGCTGCCCGGGGTCCTCTCATGGCAATGGAGCCCATGATCGCGCTGGCCGTAAGATGTTTTGGGTCAGTAGGTGGCCCCATGTACTCCCGGCTCCTCCCCCGATTCAGCGCGCCTCAGATCTACTTTTTCCGAAGAACCTGCCTTCATGATGCCTGCTGCGGCTCCCTGATCTCTTCAGTGTGCAATCCTGCACATAAGCCAGCACACTACAGACAGAAAAAAAGGGAATGTGAGTCCTGCCTGCCACTTCCCATCTGTATGTGCTCAGGAACTACACATCTCAGCGTTCCCAGCTATCAGTGCCTCCTATCAGTACCACCTACCAGTGCCCATCAATGCCGCCTACCAGTACCTCCCATCAATACAGCCTCATAAGCGCCACCTATCAGTGCAGCCTCATCAGGGATGCCTATCAGAGCAGCCTCCTTTCAGTGCCTCCTATTAGTACAGTCTCATCAGTGCAGGTTCCTATCAGCGCCTCCTGCGTTTATCAGTATATCTCATTGCAGCATGCACACATACAGTGATATTGCATCACAAACACACACAAAAACCATGACACCCAAACAATAGAAATCACTTTCTCAAGACATCGGTACCTAAGAATTTTTTTTCTAGGCCTGCAGGGGTACTTCACTGTAGAAGGTTGAGAAACACTGGTCTAATGAATCTCCCCCTAGGGAGCAATGAAGCCTCCTAGGCAGGTTATATTGGGGTCTATTTCTACTTTCAGAGCTGCACTTACTAAGGTAGGCCCATACTAATTAGGGTCCACCTACTTTTTATAGCTGCTCTTCCTGAGGTAAACCCAGAACAAGTATCTTGTGATTATTGCTTTAGGTTACTGGGCTCTTGGCAATGCTTTTCTATGTCATTATAGTTTTGACCACGTGTACATTTACTGCTGCAATGTTGCAGCATAATGTGAATCGCCGTCTATAAACGGTGGCACACGTGGCTAGGGGACTTGCGCTAAATGACTATCGGACCTTGCTAGTGACACTAATACAAGTGATCAAACTGCACACGGGTACTGTACTAATGACACTGGCTGGGTGACATGGGTGATCAGAAGGGCAATCAAGGGATAAACTGTGCTGATTTCACTCAGACTGGTTAGCTTTGCTTCCTGTTCTCAGCTCTGAAGGCCTCATGCATACTGGATGTTATATAAAAAAAGTGAGTGTGGCGCTACAATACACTTCCTTTGTAAAATAGAATACGAATAAAACAGAGTGCAGCAAAAGTGCAATCTTTATTATTCCTTAAAATGCAAAAAATTATATAACCAACCATTGCCCTGCTGGATTTACAAGACCACCTTCCCCTTTTGTGAAAAAAAGTATGTATTCTTCAAAAACTTTGAATTAACCACTTGCTGACCACCCTATAGCCATTTTACTGTTACAGGGCGGCAGCTATGTGCAGGATCACACACACACACACATATATATATATATATATATATATATATATATCCTTGAAAAAGTATTCATACCCCTTGAAATTTTCCACTTTTTGTCATGTGATAGACCAACACAAAGTGCCACATAATTGTGAAGGGGAAGGAAAATGATAAATGGTTTTCAACATTTTTTTTTTTACAAATATGTGGAAAGTGTGGGGTACATTTCTATTAAGCCCCCTTTACTCTGATACCCCTAACAAAAATCTAGTGAAACTAGTTGCCTTCAGAAGTCACCTAATTAGTAAATGGAGTCCACCCGTGTGTAATTTAATCTCAGTATAAATACAGCTGTTCTGTGAAGCCCTCAGAGGTTTGTTAGAGAACCTTAGTAAACAAACAGCACCATGAAGGCCAAGGAACACACCAGACAGGTCAGGGATAAAACTATGAAGAATAAAGCAGGGTTAGGTTATAAAAAAAAATTCCCAAGCTTTGAACATCTCACAGAGCACTGTAAAATCCATCATCTGAAAATGGAGAGTATGGCACAACTGCAAACCTACCAAGACATGACCGTCCACATAAACTGACAGGCCGGGCCAGGAGAGCATTCATTTATTTATTTTATTTATTTCAGGTACTTCTATAGCACCGTCAATGTACGCAGCACTTTACATATATATTGTACATTCACATCAGTCACTGCCCTCAAGGAGCTTACAATCTAAGGTCCCTAACTCCCATTCATACATACACATAGTAGGGCCACTTTAGATAATTAACCTACCATCATGTCTTTGGAGTGTGGGAGGAAACCAGAGTAACTGGAAGAAACCCACGCAGGCACAGGGAGAACATGCAAACTCCAGGCAGGTAGTGCCAGAGAAGCCGGCAAAAGGCCCATGGTAACTCTGGAGGAACTGCAGAGATCCACAGCCCAGGTGGGAGAATCTGTCCACAGAACAACTATTAGTCGTGTACTCCACAAATCTGACCTTTATGGAAGAGTGGCAAGAAGGAAGCCATTGTTGAAAGAAAGCATAAGAAGTCCAGTTTGAAAAAAGCCGTGGTGGGACACAACAAACGTGGAAGAAGGTGCTCTGGTCAGATGAGACCTAAATTGAGATTTTTGGCCTAAAAGCAAAACGCTGTGTGGCGGAAAACTAACACTGCACATCACCCTGAACACACCATCCCCACTGTGAATCATGGTGGCAGCATCATGTTGTGGGGATGCTTTTCTTCAGCAGGGATAGGGAAGCTGGTGAGAGTTCATGGGAGACCGTGATGGACG
>BLSH010022043.1:2615218-2644943 GCA_018402905.1 Glandirana rugosa
ATAATATAACAACAAATGGTTAGTAATCTACAGAAAAAATCCGAAAAAGGGAAACAAAAATGGACCACTAGACCAGTCATTGTGTTGAGGACATAATCTCACGGGGGTAAGACTGAGTTACTCGTGTCCTCCGTGTCGTCGTAATAGTCAGACCCCCCCTCCCCTCACAATTTACATGATCTTCTAAAATTATGTGATTGTTTAATTTCGGTTTGAGGTCGAGTGTGAAACAAACGATATTGACTAATATCAAAAAAAAAGAGAAACCCTATTTCCAAAATGTACTTATTTATTTTCGACTAGTAATGGGGGCACTCTAATACAGGAGTTGTGTTACTGACCAGATCACCAGGTAAAAACAAAGGGAAAAAGCCTAAAAAAGACATCTAATGATTGGTAAACAACAATATAATACATACACATTATATTCTTGGTGTAGGGTTTAAAATGGTTGTAAAATCTTTACAACCATTTTAACCTACAGGTAAGCCTATAATAAGGCTTACCTATAGGTACTGTGCATATCTCCTAAACTTGTGCAGTTTAGGAGATATGCACTCTAATAGCATGTGCCGAAGTCATCAGCACATGCGCACTGAAGAAACGGCCCGAGTGGGCCATTCCTAAAGTGACTATGTGACTGTGTGCCGTAACCAGCGGCTCCCACGCACATGTGCGGGAGTGACATCATCGCGGCTCTGGAGCCCAGCGCTGTGATTGGCCGGAGCTTGCAATCCTTGAAGAAGATACAGAAGACATGACGCCAGTGCTCGGGGACCACTGCAACAGCATCGATCTAAGGTAAGTATTTCATAATGAGCTAGTATGCCATGCACACTAGCTCATTATGCCTTTGTCTTGCAGGTAGTTTTTTTTTTTGCAGGGTTTACAACCACTTTAAAGACATCAGAAGAGGGCAGCATAACACGCAATATATATATACTGTACGTGTGTGTGTATATGTGTTTTTCGAGCATGCACTTTGGAGTTACCGGTTGAGTTCAGTCATAAGAGCTGGAACAGCTTCTCCCTTGGAATCTCTGACCTCTTGGATGGCACTGATGTCACAGCGAGACAGAATCTGTTAAAAAAAGGAGGGTCATATGCCTTTTTCTTTAAAGTGATCACATGTTAGACTTACCTGCTCTGCGCAATGGTTTTACACAGAGCAGCCCCGATCCCCTTCGTTTTGGGTCCTCTGGCAGTAGTCCCGGCTCCTCCCCCCTGCCGAGTGCTCTCAATGGCAAGCCTCTTGCTATGGGGGCACTCAAGCAAGTTCACTCGCGAGCCATGCTTCTGTGAATGGACATTGTCCATTCACACACACAGAGCACAGCTTGGCCCCGCCCCTGCTCTCTCCTCATTGACTCACTGTCTGTGATTGAAGGCAGCAGGAGCCACTTGCTCCTGCTGCTGTGTGAGCCAGTGAGGAGAGAGAGACCCAAGAGAGCCGCTGCTCTTATGCACATCACTGGATTGAGATGGGGCTCAGGTAAATATAAGTGGGGGGAGCTGCACCCAGGAGGTTTTTTTTTTATCTCAAAGTGATTGTAAAGTCTCTCTTTTACATGTTATACTTACCTCCTCTGTGCAGTTGGTTTTGCACAGAGCAGCGCAGATCCTCCTCTTCTCGGGTCCCTCTTCGCAGCTCCTGGCCCCTCCCTCCTGTTGAGTGCCCCTTCAGCAAGCAGCTTGCTATGGGGGCACCCGAGCCGAGTCACAGCTCTGCGTGTCTCCTCCCCTAATTGGCTAGCTGAGTTTGTTTGACAGCCGCGGGAGCCAATTAGGAGGAGAGTCCCGGATGGCTAAGACACTCGTGGACATTGCTGGAAAGAGATGGGGCTCATGGTAAGTAATTAGGGGGACATTGGGAAGGCTGCTACACACAGAAGGTTTTTTTACCTTAATGCATAGAATGCATTAAGATAAAAAAGATAAAAAACCTTCTGTCTTTACAACTCCTTTAATGCATAGAATCCAAAAACCTTTACCTTTAGAACCACTTTAAAGCGGAGTTCCACCCAAAAGTGGAACTTCCGCTTTAAGGGAAGGTGACCCCCCGGTATGCCACAATTGGCATGTTTTTATTTGGGGGGGTGACCAGGGACCCTGTTTTCACGGGGTCCCGGGTCCACATCCTCCCCTGGAGCCGCGGCTCCGGAAAGGAAGTCCACCTTCCCCCCTCCCTCTTGTTGATCTTCTGGGACACGTCACAGGTCCCAGAAGATACGCCGAGCCATTCACAAGCCGCAGCGCGACTCGCGCATGTGCAGTGAGCGCCCGGCTTTGAAGCCAAAGCCGATTGCCCACACTTGTGATGCTGGCGCCGCCAAGGGGAGGGGGAGACAAGCAAGCCCTCGGGCGGCCACATCGCTGGAACGAGGGACAGGGTGGAACTCCGCTTTAACAGCAAAAAAGGGTCATATTTGTGCATACATTGTAGGGTGTTTTTGCCTTTCACCCTGGTTCACACCAGTGCAATTTGTCATGCAATTTGACAGTTCAAAACTGCATGACAAGTCACACTACATTGCCGGCAATGGAACCGTTCAAATTGTTGTGACTCAAGTCGCAGAGACTTTGAAAAAGGTTCCTGCTCTACTTTTTTTGCGATTTCACTGTGATTTGCAAAGACTTCTGTTAAATAAAGTCACAAACTGCAATGAAATTGGAGGTCCAAATCACACTGATCTGAAGTAGCAATGGTGTGAATTAGGGCTTAAAAAGAACATCCAGAGAGATAACTAACTGTAAGAAATCTTCCACTGCTCAAGCTCATCCCATCACTTTAACAATCAACCCTTTTTGATACATGATGTACAGGAGATATAAAAGCAGAGCCTGCAATCTGCAGGTTTTGGCTTCATCCTTGCATACTCACCAATCTACACAGAGTATTTCCATCTCCTATAGCCTTGTAATCTACAGCAAAAAAGGTGACTATACACAGAGGAATTATTGTTCTTAGCTTGTCCCTAATATATTTTTGCAGGGCTAGCTACATAATATTTTTCAAAAACTAACTTACCCAGTTGCAATTACCCACCTTCACCAGTGTGCCCAGTATCTTCTTATTTGACGCTTTAGCTTCTCCGAAACTTTTGATGTTAAAAGCACAGATCTTGAAGGTAGCTGCAGAGACATGCAGACCCAGCAGGAAAAGTAGAAGGACAGGGGTTTTCATCATGTAGCTGTAAAAACAAGAACTTACAATCCAATACACTATTGCAACTTAGGGCTCGTTTACACTTGCTGCAAAACAGGGCGTCAGACAGGCGTTGTTAAAGCACCCTTAGCGCCAGTCAAAGCTCCTGTCACTAAATAAAATGGTTAGTGTACAGTCCTGTTTACACCTTGCTTTGGCTTGGCTGGGCTTCAGCTTTGCGTCAAAAATTATACCACATGTAGCTTTAGCCAGACTTCAAAGCCTCTCCAACGCCTCCATAGAAGCCTATGACAAAGCTTGTTTGAAGCTTGCTTGAAGCACCTGCGGCTATTCAGAGGCTGTAATTCAGCTTTAGCTGCGCTTTGTTTTGGAGAAATTGCAGGTGTGAGATATCATCAAACACACAGGACGCTTCAACAAGGCTTTAAAAGTGCATCACTGAAGCCTTGTTGCTCGCTTACAGTTGCTTCAAAACAAGGCTTCGGATACGCTTTGTTAAAGCTCTCTGAACACCAGGCAAACCTCCTGTCACTAAATAAAATGGTTAGCTTACAGTCCTGTTTACACCTTACATTTGCTTTGCTTTGCTTTGGCTTTGCTTCAAAAATTATACTCCATGTCCTTTTAGTGGTGCTTCAATGCGTCTTCAAAGTCTCCATAGAAGTCTATAGCAAAGCTCGCTTGAAGCGCCTACAGCTTTTCAGAGGCTTTAATTCAGCTTTAGCCTTGCTTTGTTTTGGTGAAATTGCAGGTATGAGATATCAACACACACACAGGGAACCTAGCAAGCTTCATTAAAGCTTCAAAAAAGCATAATCGAAGCAACGTAAAAGCAACACCAAAGCATTATCAAAGCACCACCGAAGCATCATAAATACATCAAAAAAGCATGTTGAAGCTGTAGGCCCTTTAATGTGTGCTGAATTTGAAGCAAGTGTAAATGAGCCCTTTGATAATTAAAGCTGGTACTGATGAATTAACCGTACTTACCTCTTAGCAGAGTATGATCTCATTTGACTGAATTGTGTAGGTGAGAATTCCTTAATGTTGAAGAATATGTGGTTGAGGAAGTTCAAAGTAGTCAAACTACTGATTGTCCATTACAACTCTATCATTGCGTTGTTAAGTAAAAAAAAAATGGTATTATTTTAGTAAATGATAGATTGATATAATTAACAGAGAAATATTAAACCTAGGAGGATGCCGTAGGAGATAAAAGTATGGTACAGTAGATACTACCTCTATTCAGGAGAAGCAGACCTTACAGGCTGGGTCTCTGGTAGGTGGAAGGATAAGGGTTGCTAATATGATCTCTGATGAATATCGGGAGTCTAGTAATGCAAAACCCACACCACTGGAAAGGCTAGATAGTATAATAGAAACAAACAGAGTTTGATTTAGGGTAATTAGATGAAGTACCAGCAAAGTAAATCATAAGGAGGTCCAGAGGAAAAAACAAATCATCAAATCCAAAGGTTGCAGAAACCACACAGAAGGGATGTAAGGACTTTAAGACCAGAAGACGAGTAACCATCAATAATGCCACCAATGCCCAAGGGAACCAGAAAACAGAATCCTCAAAACTCATAAATACAAGATTAAGAAATAACCTTGGAAATGCTTGAAATAAGTAAAAATGGTTGAATTAAAAATTCGAGAAAAATTTTGATCCTTAGCAGGTTTCTAATTTAGCCATCCAGCATGTTTGTAACATCAAAGACTCGAACCAGTACAATATATACTTCAAATCATTAGGAACTCCCAAAAAAATAAAGAATGTAACTCATTGAATTTTGGTCCTTGTTATTAAAGCTTAAGTTAGCAGAGGATTAGACAGGACACAAACCAAGTCAATGGATGATGAATGATTTCAGTCGTCGCTGTTAATGTTCAGAAGTAACAGGTTCATATACACACAGAGCAGGTCTGTGAACAGAGGGCAGGGAGGTGCCTGCTGTGTCAGTGCTGGGTCAGCAGGCTCTGGAACATGAGAGAATGGACAATACACAAGGCTGGAGCCTGCAGGAGGACCATTCTGCAATGTACATAATGTTTTCATAGTCGTCCCATGTGGTGTGCCCCATGACAACCTGGTGGCCACTGCCTAGAAAAGCTAAATTGCCCTTCAATCCCAATAAATTAATACATGGACTGTAGCGGATATAAAAATCCTGTAACAACACCTCACTAAATATATTTTAAAGCATGGGACTTTTCTGCATCTCCTTAATGCAAAGTGTTATTTTCCCAACAGTAAGGTCCATGTGCAAAGATCAATAAACAGCAGCTAATCATCTTTTACTGAGCTGACAACACTGTGCTTAAAATCAGTTGATTGTTATAAGTGGCTAAGTATCATTGTTATATTCATTGCTGATCATTTAAAATCATTTGCTCGTGGTAGCTGAAAGGCAAAGTGGTCATTTGGTGGTACAGTGGTGTAGTGGATAGCAAATCCGCCTGGCAGCAAAAGGGTAGCAGGTTTGAATCCCCACCACAACACTACCTGCCTGGAGTTTGCATGTTCTCCCTGTGCCTGCGTGGGTTTCCTCCCACCCTCCAAAGACATGCTGGTAGGTAAATTAGATCCTGTCTAAATTGGCCCTACTATATGTGCCGTCAACTCTAGCTTTCATCCATAGGAGTCCACTACATCTAGTTTAATTTCATAGAAAGATAGATATGCTATTGGTCGAAACCTTAATACACAGTGTACCAAAATAATTACAAAGTAACACATTTTATTTCAATTCGTTATCAATCATTTATTGTTGAGCTTTATGTACCTAGGTGTGTGTGTGCCTGGATAGAAAACTGCTTACAGGAGTGCGTCCAAAATGTGGTAATAAATAGCGTATCTTCTGAATGGTCTGGAGTTGTGAGCGGGGTGCCCCGGGGCTCTGTCCTGGGACCAATTTTGTTTAACTTGTTCATAAATGATATAGAGGTTGGTATAAATAGTTAAAATTTCAGTGTTTGCTGACAATACAAACCTAAGCAGGGCATTAACTTCACAGCAGAATATAGAAACTCTACAAGAAGTTCTCAATAAAATAGAGGAGTGGGCAAGGTTGGCAAATGAGGTTCAATGTAGGAAAATATAAAATACACTTGGGGGGGTAAAAATGTGAATGCAAGCTACACACTATGGAGAGAACCACTGCGGGATAGAAAATGATCTGAGGGGTCTAGTAGATAACAGCATAGTGGTGTAGTGGAGAGCACTCTCGCCTAGCAGCAAAAGGGTTGCTGGTTTGAATCCCAACCATGACGCTACCTGCCTGGAGTTGCATGTTCTCCCTGTGCCTGCATGGTTTCCTCTGGGGTCTCTGTTTTGCCTCCCACCCTTCAAAGACATGCTGGTAGGTTAATTGGACCCTGTTAAATTGGCCCCAGTATGTGTATGTATGAATATCAGTTAGGGACCTTAGATTGTAAGCTCCTTGAGGGTAGGGATGAATGTGAACGTACAATGTATATGTAAAGCATTAAACTTTTTCTCTCTAGAGAAAAGATGCTTAGGAGAAGATATGATCGCAATATATAAATATCTAAATGGTGATTTTAGCATAGGGAGGAAACTATTCAGTCTCAGGTCACTCAAGAGAACATGTGGCCTTGCAATGAAGTTGGATAAGAAGTGTTTTAACCGTAAACTGCATAGGCAGTACTTCACTGTTAGAACGGTAAGGATGTGGAACGCCCTTCTACAATCGGTGGTGTCAGTGGGAAGTGTCAATAATTTAAAAAAACCTTTAGATGTGCATCTTAGTGAACACAATATACAGGGGTATGGGAAGTAGTAGAGACTTAAATGCATACACACACCCAAACAGGATAACTTGTTACAAATTTGTGGCAGTGTTGAATTGTAAGTCTTTTAATTTGCTGCACATTTTCACTGGAAAGCACTTGAAGCACAAGTTCTAGTTGACACTTTTCCAACTTATAGCAAATTTCTATGGCAATTTAATCTCATATAAATACAGCTGTTCTGTGAAGCACTCAGAGGTTTGTTAGAGAACCTCAGTGAACAAACAGCATCATGAAGGCCAAGGAACATACCAGGCAGGTCAGGGATAAAGTTGTGGAGAAGTTTAAACTGGGTTATAAAAAAATATCCCAAGCTTTGAACTTCTCACAGGGCACTGTTTAATTCATCATCCGAAAATGGAAAGAGTATGGCTCAACTGCAAACCTACCAAGACATGGCCGTCCACCTAAACTGACAGGCTGGGCAAGGAGAGCATTCATCAGAGAAGCAGCCAAGAGGTCCATGGGAACTCTGGAGGAGCTGCAGAGATCCACAGCTCAGGTAGGAGAATCTGTCCACAGGACAACTATATAGTCATGCACTCCACAAATCTGGTCTTTATGGAAGAGTGGCAAGAAGAAAGCCATTATTGAAAGAAATCCATAAGAAGTCCAGTTTGCAGTTTGTGAGAAGTCATGTGGGGGACACAGCAAACATGTGGAAGAAGGTGCTCTGGTCAGATGAGACCAAAATGTAACTTTTTGGCCTAAAAGCAAAACGCTTGTTTTGCTTTTGTGGCGGAAAACTAACACTGCACATCACCCTGAGCACACCATTCCCACCATGAGACACGGCGGTGGCAGCATCATGTTGTGGGGATGCTTTTCTTCAGTAGGGACAGGGAAGCTGGTCAGAGTTGATGGGAAGATGGATGGAGCCAAATAGAGGGCAATCTTAGAAGAAAACCTGTTAGAGGCTGCAAAAGAATTAAAACTGGAGTGGAGGTTCACCTTCCAGCAGGACAACGACCCTCAACATACAGCCAGAGCTATTGCCAGTCGCCTCATGACATTTTCTAGGTTACAAATTAAATGTATCCAGTGATCTTTTTCCCACATACTGGTTTTCTTTATTTCCGGTAAATATGACGTGTAAGCCCCTTAGGCTCTAGTTCTTGTTATTCTGACACCGCTACATATTGGAAAGGGCTATATGATAATTATATTGGATACAATACGTTTGTTTTACTTTATGATGACCATTTAAGTGGTTTCCTTGTATTGCTGCATGTATTCATTTATTGGTGATCCCTTGGGGTCATTCTAATTATTTTCTTTTCTTTTTCTGTTGTTGTTTGTCATGTAAAAATCAATTATATATATATAAAACAATGATTTCAATAACATTACACAGTAAAAACTAGGTTGTAGTATATTATCACATCTATACAGAAATAATTCTGTCTTAATTTAACCTTAAAGCACAACTATAATCAAACATTTCTTTCATCATTTTTTAAAGAATAGATTTTATTAATTTTAACACAATGTGCAGAAGAACACTTTGGCAGGAGGAGGAACAACTGAGACTCAGGCACCTATCAAAAGGAATGTCAAAAATCATGTACTGAAATACTGATCAGTAAAAAAAAAAAACAAAAGGGTGTAGGTGGGACACTCCGTATGCTATAGGTATAGGGAGGGCCAGCTCCCAGTTCTGTGCCTAGGGTGAAAGGTGGGGACCAGACAAAAGAAAAGAAAGAGTAGGGGAGGAAGATACATAGAAAAAAGGGATCACACAAACACTTTGAAACAAATCAGATCAGAAAAAGGATTAGAGATGAGAAGAATTAAATTCAGTCCAAAGGCCCTATGTTGCAACAAAGTTGTGATAGCAGTCATGTAAGTGAGCAGTTCATTCCCCCATACTTATAATGTTATTTATTTGAGTGACCCATTCCCTGATGTGCGGAACAGTGGTTGAACTCCTGCCAGGGGATCAGTGCCCTGCCCAAGGAAAAGAGATAATGGAGAAGGCCCATCTGCACTACTACTGAAGCTGGACATGAGGGCTATCGCTGGGGTTTATGGCCACGACATATCTGTAAGTTGCAGAGACCAACAGCTCATGCCAGAACTGGCAAAATATCAACAAACGCACCAAATTTTACCCTCATCCATTCTGCTTCTCCAGCACTGGCCAGAGATTAATGGAAAGCTTTTATGTAGTGTGGAGGCATCTAAACCACTAAACCACCTGGTCAACTATTTATAGTTTCTTTCCTGAACATAACTTGCAATACAAGTTTTGATGACCAGGAAGGAAATTTATCCCAATCTGTGTTGTGAAATCAAAGGAGCATGATCCTTGATGTTCATACATAGATTCTCCAAGGGTGTTGGGTTCCTAGTCAATGATCCCATGGCTGTGAGAGAGGCAAAGAAATGCTTGAGTTGCAAGTATGCAAACCACTGGTTTGGATAGGGTAGATCTGGTGGGCAAAGCTCATGCACGGATTTAAGGCCAACAGTCGCCATGGCCTGCACAATTGGAGAGGGCCATTTGAGGAATGCCCAAGTTCCCCAGTGGAAACTCTGGTTTCCTAGGAGTGTTAAGAGTCACACATGGGAAGAAATGTTATATGCATGTAGTGCCATATTCCTAGCAAGGAATTAACTATGTGGGGAAGATACTGGGAGGGTAGATCTGGTGGGCAAAGCTCATGCACTGATTTAAGGCCAACAGTCGCCATGGCCTGCACTATTGGAGAGGGCCATTTGAGGAATGCCCAAGTTCCCCGGTGGAAACTCTGGTTTCCTAGAAGGAGTGTTAAGAGTCACACATGGGAAGAAATATTATATGCATGTAGCACCATATTCCTAGAAAGGAATTAACTATGTGGGGAAGATACTGGGAGGGTAGTCTAAAAGCCTGGTGAATCCAAAGAAGCAATGTAAGTGGGGACAGGTGTTGAGGATCTCTATATGGACAACCACAATTTAGCAGGAGTAGGGATAAACAGTCAACAGTACAGCTAAGAATGGCTGCTGTATGACAGAGGCCCATATGGGTCAAGCCAGTTCCACCAACCTGTTTACATTAAACTATAATAATATCATAAACAGGCTAAAGATCATGGTCATAGAAAGCAGAGCAGTGAGGAGAGAAGAGTGTAAAAGAAAGCATGGGGGACCCTAATTGGAAGTGTCTAAAAAAGTAAAGGAAACATAACAGGGCATCCATTTTACAGAGGGACCTCCTAACAAACCAAAAATGCTTCCTACTAGGCTACAAGTGCAACCTTTGCTGAGAAGCAGGCAGCAAGGGCAGATTGTTAAGATCATAGAGTTTCTCTGTGTTTGCAGAAATACAAACTCGGAGGTAAGAAATAGGGTAATAGCAAGAAATAGCTAAAGGGGATAGAATCCAGAAAAAAAAATTTGTTCAGAAAAACCCCAAAGAAATGTTCAAGCATTCCAACTTGGTTGCATTAATCTTGAAACTACAAAAGAGGCCAACTCCAGCACTTTTGGCAGGGAGGGAAAGGTAATCATGGTGTTAGTCACGAATAGGACTAAGTCATTGGCAAACAAGCTTACTTTATGAGTGATGCTGCCAACAGATAAGCCCTGAATTGAACTGTTCATACAGAGCTCCTCAGCAAATGGCTCAGTGGCTATATATATGGAAAAGGAGAGGGGGCAGCCCTGTGGGTTCCATTGGAGATTTGGACTAAATCAGAGAGCTTTGATAGTTTTAACTTACTGACACAGAGGACAAGAAAAGAGGGCAACATTGAACACATAGACAGGAAGACACCCTATGCAATAGAGAACCTAACCTTCTAACCTTCACCCTTGTGCTTAAAAGGTGTATTTTTTCTTCCCCCAGTTGTGAGTGATTTCCCATTCCTCTGATCCTCTGACCCCTGTTACCTAGGCAAGTAAGGGGGAATCTTAATGTGAGTGTCTCAAATCAAATCACTGCCACCAGAATGTGACAGTGGGAGTCTTAGATCCTGTCACAGAGAATGATCTACTCCAGTGGTTCTCAACCTCATCCTCAAATACCCCCAACGGGCCATGTTTGCTGGTTTTCCTTTATCTTGCACAGGTGCTTTAAATCAGAGTCAATGGCTTGGTATTTTGGACAGCCATTTTATCTAAGAGAAATTCCCAAAACATGGCCTGTTGGGGGTACTTGAAGACTAAGGTTGAGAACCACTGATCTACACAACCAGTAGAACACCTCATGTGTTTAAGTGGAAGTAAACACAATTTACAACATCTGCTTGAGCACTGAACTAGCGGATCTCCATGTTTCATTTAACTTTAAAAAGTTTGTTCTACCAAGCTGATCAAAATTAACTCAATTCCTGCCTGGACAAAAAAATCTGATCTTTTTGCCACTGACTGGTCAAAATATAGAGAAATGAGAGCGGCACAGTGTTTAGTTTAACTTTTAGGGTCCAGATTTGAACCTGGGACTTTTGTAGTGTCTGACTGTAGCTCTTCTCACTGTGCCACCTGAGTTGCTGGACAGCTCCCTGTCTGATCCCTTGTACAATCTTGCCTTGTATCTTGTTTCTGGTAAACCTTGAACTCTGTGCTCCTCCCATGAACTTCCTGTTTTAAGCCATGTCTCTGCTGTATTCCAGATTATTGTGCTCTCTCCAGCTGATATCTTGCTCCTTGTGTACCCACAGCTGTCCCTTTGTTGGTCCTTTTGCCATTTGTTACGTTCTATGGCTTGTTCATCGACTACACTTTTCCTTGATCCCAACCTGCAACCACTTGTTGCCAACCTTTGGCTTGTTAACTGATTACACTTCTGCTGATCCCTAACTACTATATCTGTTACCAACCCCAGCTTGCTCAACTCCTGGTGCGGCAATCCTGAGGACTGCGACATGCCATTAGCATGCAGAGGAACCCATCTCCACCTTCAGGAGCTCTGGTGAAGACTGGTTAGTGCTTAGACCCTGCACATCCAGTCAGCCCATGTCATCCACTCTTGAACATGACATTGACTCGCCATTCTCCATAACCATTTAGGGTTTCATTTATGTTCATTATCATTACACTCTCCAATGAGGAAGGCAATAAGCAACCTGACAGATCTTACACAAAGCAAAAGAAACAGCTTGGCTGGAGCTAGGCTTTAATCTTTAACAAACTTGTACATAACAACCCTGTGATAATTGAATAAATCCATTGGTTCATTTATGCCTTTCTTCCATGAATCCATGCTTGTCAGACATGTCATTCAATGCACCTGGCAATGCCTTTATTGTCATTGTCCTGGGACACAACAGAGGTCTGCTCTGTGAGTACAATTTCAAGTGTAGAAATGACAGCCGAGTCCTATCCCAGGGTAACGGAAATGTATAGCACTTCCAGAAGAGAGGCATACATACAGTACATATAAAACACAAAAGAAAGTCAGCAATTTTCAGTAAAGGGGCTGTGCTCTTTTTCTTCAGCTTGTACATCTCCGTAGGTAACAGGTTCAACAGCAAGGAGCATGGACTTGTGTGCCATGGAAAGTCATTGCTAATAAATACCTTTTCATGATTGAAACTAGCTATAGTACCACAGTATTACAGTAAAAATAAGTGTATGTACAGTCTAATCTTTTTTTTGCATAAAATAGAGAAGGGTTACCTCCCTGTAAGTTATTTATTTATTTAGCAGCCTGTGTCTCACTGGGGAGATTTTCCTTCACTTCCTACCCCAGAGACACAAGAGGAAGTGAGAGTAAATCTCTACAAAGTGAGGGAAGTTAGCCTCCTAGAATGTCTTCATTGGAACAGATGTGACCCATTAGAACATTTCCCCTCACCTCCTGTTATAGTCACAAGTCTAAGAATTTTGATTTCCCATCACTTTTTGTTTCAGTGAAAATGATCAACATTGAACAGCAAAAAACAGAGCGTGAATTGTAGATGTGCAAGTGAATGAGGAAAAGGGCATTGGGGTTAAAACTATCAATGGCCAGTTGAAGACGACCTTGTGAAAAACTGGATAAAAACTGAAACCGTGCCTGTGGCAATGTGCCAGATTTCCTAAGTCTCCCTTTAGAAAGCGAACTGGGCCCTAGTTGGTTGTTACAACTTCACTTGGCCTAATTTTAATTTTCTCTAGATTATTTTTTATTTTTATGGTTTATTTAGTCCAAATTAGGCCCAACAGTTATATTTTTGTCAGTAGACAGGAGAATACCCGGAACCTTTTTAAACTCAGAGGATGTGGATATTAAAAAAACTCCTAAAATGTATTAACTATAAGCAGACCCATATTACTAACTTGTACCACAGGAATGTTATTAAAGCACTAGAGGCAGGCTCTCTTAAAGCTACCCCGACTTGCCCTACTTTATCCTTATTAGTAAAGTTATGGATAGTCATATTTATCGCTCTTTATTGAGTTATATAGATCATACAATTTATACTCCTATTTGGGACAATCTGCCTGAGCTCAAATGGTTAAGCATGTTTAATAACAGGAAGAGCAGCAGTATCACAAGACTTCACCAATTATATACTAATACTCAGGGACGACCCGTCCATTAAGGGCGCACGGGCACCGCCCCCTCTATCCCCGATACCCCCTTATGCTAATAGATAGATTCATGCATAGCATGAATCTATCCATGGCCGTCGCCGCCACCCCCTATTCATGCGGCCGGCCCTTTCAGGACGTTGGCCGCTAGAATCTTTTCAGGATTTTAAAGCGGAATATGCCATGATTATTCAGACCTTTTACTAATATCTACAATTAAGACATGCCCTTTTCACCCAGTTTAGAGAAGCCCCTTTTCATTGAGGTATTGCCATTTTATCTATCTATATTATACATCTATAGCGCTCGCTAACAATACAAAGGGTATAATTTCCGAACTCTGCTCCAGTAGTCATCTAGCTGCTTAAAGCCTGGTACACACTATCAGTTATTTTATTTTCAACCCAATGGGTTGAATGAACAAAAACCTGGCAGCTCTGGTCAAACCTGCTGTACTAACAATCCGACGTTAGTACAGCAATTTCCCCCACTGAGCTGTTGTGTTCTGACAGGGGGATGGGGAGACACTCCTGTCAGTGCTCTCAGTTAAGCAGGAGCTGGTTTTCCAGCATGCACGTCTGACAGAAGCTGGCCGGACGGATGTTTTTTATTAAACCGACCGATGTCGCCCGACGTGTAAGGGGCTTTCGATTTAACAGTGGATCTCCCAAGTAAAGTTTACTGGATAGAAAACTTAGGTGATTTAACATATGAACAGTAGAAGTATATACCAGAAATGCTTCCCAAATATCCTTATCGCCCTTCCAAAAACTGGCCTAATTATTCATACTTCACAGGTCATACCGCACAGCCCAAAAGCTATTTAATTTTGGCCGTTGCCCAGGCGCCTCGTACCTGAGATGTGGGCTGTCTCCTGGAACCTTTTTGCATGTGCTGTGCCCAAAGTTACATCTACTATGAAATAGTATCTTCCATATGTGCTTTCAATTTGACCCAAAGTAATGCTTGTTAGGCCTTATGGATGAGAAATCAATACCCTCCACAACTCTGATACCAATACATTGTTGCTTATTTTTGGGTCGTAAGCTAATCGCACAGCCAAAGATAACTCATTTGCCCCAGACTCATTTTCATTAGTTGAAGTTAATTAATGACACTTTAACGAGAGAAAAATCAACATATGCCAAAAGTTGTTGTCCTGCCAAGTTTGATAAATTATGGAGAGACTGTTTAAATACTCCGGGATAGCCTCTTGGGCAGATTACGTACCTGACATTGCTTCTCCTGTATTTATCCCTCCATAGTTCATTCTGCTAAAACAATAATAATCTTGTGACACTTGACTGTCCTTACTGGTTCTTTATGTGTGATATACCTTAGAAATTTGGGTATGGCTAGAAATATGAAATGACACTCCCATGTGTAGACCGTTCAGATAACCTAAAAATGATACAAGAACTTTCCTTTTTGTACAAACATATTTTATTGTTAAAGCATAAATTCCTTTGACAAACATTATTCTTATGTAACAATACAACTGTTTGTTACCTATGTGAGTAACCCCATTGTTGGGAGTTTGAAAAATTTAGGTTTCTGTTTGTAAACCTTATAAAACACTTGATAAAAATTAGTTGATTAAAAAAAGTGGCCTAACCGTTAAAGGTGTCAGTACCGTACATCTGTATACAATTCATGTACACATGTTGCAACCTACATACATTTTATATGAGCCAAATATTACAATATTTATGCCCACTCCCAGGATGGAAACTTTAGAAAAAAATGTAAGTAGACCCCAAAATGCCATTTGTTCATTGTTCAGTATGAGCCAGAATTTTTCTCAGGATACAAACTTTAGAAATAAAAGGTAAGTGGAGGGATATAAGCATGGATATAGAGAGCTATATAAAAGTGCACTAATATATTCAGATAGAAGAGACAGCCAGTGGTTAGAAAAGTTAAGTGACTTTGATCTTCTTGTAGGTCATAAGATAACTCGAAGCACTAAATTACACATTTCATCATTATATTACACACAATGGAATAAGGTTAGCATAAAAATAGCATTAGAAGATAGAGGTCCTGAATTTTCATCTGCAAGAAAGTGGTTTCTGTGCTTTTCTGGACATTTCCTTTACCCTTATTGTAAAGTTTTTGTTCCTCCAGCAGCTAAGACACTCAGAGCAGTTAGGATAACTGATGGAAGCAAAGTGTGAGCACTACTATATTTGAGGTTAAGATCTGCCTCCACTGGATAATGATCACTGACTTTCAGGGCCTGCAAAATAACATAAAAAGGATCACTGAAGAGGCAAACAACATACAGTATAATGAAAAAAAAAATTAGTGCAACATCCTTTTAAAATGGATAACTAAACCTGTGCAACCAAATATTACATATACAAAATTGTATACAACTGCATCTCATAAATTAATGTGCATTGCTAAAACACATAAAGTGCAAAATAAACAACCATATGATCAAAAAAGTCCATAATTAGTGAATTCATATTAAATGTCCAAGTATTTTCAAAGTGCTCAGTGCTCCAAACGTATATAATGTGCTCTTGTGCAAATAAGGTGCTATTCCAATAAATATATTAATGTTGGCCTCTTACCAGACAGGGGAGATCTTAAATTATAGAGCTCAAACAGCATTTAACATATCTCCTGGATAGCTGGCACTCTCACCATCGGGCATCTGTTTAGCCAAATAACCCCATCATAAGGTATAGCTGCAGTGTCCCCACTGCTGGAATGTATTTCTGATATTTTGCTCCACGTCCAATCAACTAGGTATATTAAACATAAGAAGGAGAAGCCACATAGTGTAATACTAGTTTAAGTCCCAATCAAAGTCCCTTGTTCCAGACAATGTTCTCTTCTGAGAACGGCAGTAGTCCAATGTAGCAGTCTCTAATGGCACTGGCCAACATACAGTGTAATCATACAAAAAACAAAACCTTGGATGGAGATAAAACTGATCTGTCATCTACATAGATAAGGCAATAATTTAGTTACTAGAAATTGCATGAGAGAAAATGTATCTAAGCTGGACCAATATAACCATAACATTGGTCTAAGCTGGACCAATGTTAACTATGCAAAAAAACATACCTGGAATTCAGCCATAAAGGATAAGTTCACCTTTTTTAACATGTTACACCTGTATTCAGGGCGTAACATGTAACATGTTTTTTTTCCAATAATTTTTATTTAAAGTTTTTTGCTTTATAGATATACATTTGGTAACAAAACCCAACAGACAAACAAAAACAACTAAAAAAGAAACAGAAAATTGTTATACAGCTGCGCTCAGTTACATCATACATAACTACCGTATAATCGAAGGCAGCCTCCAAATCTTATAGAGAACTCTAATTACAGTGCTTTGTGGATATAACGTCTAGCAATGGGCGCTGAGACTCTAAGTAACATATTAGCGTGAGGAAAGCTGTACAAGCATTATATTATATTTATTATTATATTTAAACCCATGCACATCAAGACAATTGTCTATCTTACGTGTCAAAGAGACCATGAGTATGTTTATACAGACTAATAAGATTTATGCAAAGCTGACCAAGCTAGCAATTATTCATTAGTGCCGTATTTTGTCTCGCGCACAACCAATATAACACACTAACGAGGAGGGGGTTAAGCCAGGATCTGCTAACCAGTGCTATGCCTCTATTCTGATACACTTGTGGTTCTTTCAATAAAGCATTGTTAACTTGAAGTCGCCATTCCTCATGTGTAGCGGGCCTAGGAGACAGCAACTTCAATGCGATTGTTTTGCTATAAATAACAGTCTATTAATAGGTGGTATAATATCAGGTGTAAATATTTCTTCATCTAGATAACCCAAGAGGCCTAGATCTATGCGGGTTTGATAGGCATGGTTAATAGTATTCACTAAATTGCACCAATACCAAAACAGTTTAGGACATTTCCATAAAATGTGGAGTAAGTTCGCAGGAGACCCCGAACACCTTGGATATTCAGATGAGTCTCGCCGCCCCCATTGAAGCAACTTAAGTGGGGTTCTATATATTCTATGGATTATACACAATTGGAATAAATGTTGCTGTGGCGATATGGACACACAGGGCTGGGACAAGGGGTGGGCAGAAGGGGCAGCTGCCCTGGGCACAGCGTGTATTGTAGGGATGGGGCACCACAAGTTCTTTCTACTATAAGGCTAGCAAGAGTAGTGACGGTGGCATCACTATTTCTGTCAACTTAGCACTGGAAGCGGCAAGGAGCGGAGGAGAGAGCTGGGAGGAGGTGGGGGCTGTGCTCGCTCTCCTTCTCCTCCTCATAAGCTCGCACATAATGAAGGGGGGGGCGCAATTTGGCATTTTTGCCCTGGGCACTGGATGATCTTGTCCTGGCACTGCAGACACAGAAGGCACCTGCTCCAAAATATTCTGGCAAACATCATCAGATATATCTACCAGGTCTTTCTCCCAACCTCTTCTACATGGACAAGAAACCGCCCGCGGATACTGTCCCATTAAGTAACTATAAATGGAAGATATAAGGCCCTTTTTATCAGAAGATCGTGCGACAGAATTTATAAGTGGCCTGAAGTGTACCTCGGGAGTGAGCTTGAAGGGCTGTCGCAATTGTATATATTGAAAAAATCTACAAGATGGTAGTGGGTAAGTTGCTTGCAGATCCTGGAATGCTTTAAGAGTATTCTGAGTATACAGTTGGGCAACATATTGGATCCCCGGTGTATGCCAGTACTCAAACCCCACTATCTTGCGTATTTCCTCATAATTCTCATTCCACCAAAGCGGTGTATATGCCGAAATTCCCATATATTGCATGATTCGTCTCATTTCCTGCCATACCTTATGCATAAGTAACAGGGTAGGGCTACAAAAGGCAAGAGCAAAAGAATCTGACTCAATTGAGCTAAGAGATGGTAACTGGAAGATCTGCCTAGCAATAACGACTGTACATGGTCTGACAAATTTTCTGCCCCCCCACCCAGCAAACTGCTGAAGTTGGGCTGCTAGAAAATATAGTCTAAAATGTAACATGTTAGAGATGCAGTTGCCAACGCACACCGCCCCCCCAATTCCTGCTGTGACAGCAGGCCGGGGATCTCCTCCCCATGTCTGCTGCCACAATTCAAAGAAGATGAGATTGTGCAGGGCTCCGCTCACCTGGCCGCGTCACTCATTCACAGTATTCTGTGAATGGGAAACTACAAAACACTGACAGCCTTTGCGGCTGTTGAGTTGCTTTTCTTAATTAACTATAATAGCGCTGTTGAGCGCTGTAGTAGTTCATTGAATGTTCTTGTCAGTTATGTAACTAAATGCTCGTACGAGGTATGAGCACACAGCTTACACACAGAGTCTGCAAGAGCCCTGCATAGCACCCACAATCTGCTGATCGCTGATGCAATGCTTTAAGGGCTCCCAATAAAAAAAATAATAAATGCACATTTTTTTACCTTCAAAAAGATGCGCATTTATTTTATTTCTTTGAACAGCTGAACTTATCCTTTAAGGCAATACAAGGCACAGTAGAAACTGTGACCACTAACAACTAATCAGAATGAATTATGCTGTGATTAGGTATGTTAAAGCAGTAGTAAGTCGCTGGCTTTTTTTTAAAAAAAACCTGCAAGGCAAAGTTATAATGTGCTAGTATAAATTGCATACTAGCAACTTATGTGAAACTTACCTTAAAACAAAGTCCTCCAGCGGCACACTGCCACCGCTGACAGGGCTTTCATCCTCTTCCTTCGGGGTTGGTGTGCTCCGGAACTTTGATTGGACCTTAAGAGCTTATTCCAGGAACGTGTACAATGGGAATATGGGCTGTGGACTTTGATTGGACGAGCCGCAATGACGTCACTCCCATGCATGCGCGCGGATGCTGCTGTTTACGGCACAGGACTCTGAAGGAATGGCACGGGTATGCCGTTCCTTCAGGGCGCATGCACCGGTGATGTCACCTGCAGCATCTAAAGTAAATATCTCCTAAACGGTGCATGTTTAGGAGATGTTTACTGTACCTATAGGTAACCCTTTTTATAAGCTTACCTATAGGTAGAAATCATAGAAGGGAGTTTACTCCCACTTTACTTGCTTGGTTGGTTGGTTGGGTGGTTGAGTTGCTTTAATTTGCAGATCACCATTCTACAGGGTGGGCCATTTATATGGATACACCTTAATAAAATGGGAATGGTTGATGATATTAACTTCCTGTTTCAAGATGGGTGGTGACCATGGTGGCCATTTTGAAGTCGGCCATTTTGAATCCAACTTTTGTTTTTTCAATAATATTCATGTGACACATCAAACTTATTGGGAATTTCACAAGTTGGTTTTAACGTAACTTTATTCTTTCATGAGTTATTTACAAGTTTCTGACCACTTATAAAATCTGTTCAATGTGCTGCCCATTATGTTGGATTGTCAATGCAACCCTCTTCTCCCACTCTTCACACACTGATAGCAACACCTGAAACTATGGATACTGGAAGCCTGTGCTAGCATGAAAAGTTTCCCCCCTCACATATACTAATGTGCCACAAACAGGAAGCTAATATCACCAACCATTCCCATTTTATTAAGGTGTATCCATATAAATGGCCCACCCTGTATTTCATGCTGCCGTATAGGATATGCTGGTATTGCTATTACTGGAATAGTAAATGTGAAATGTAGGGGGCGCTAGTGATAACCAAATTGACTAGCTATACAATATGTGTCTCATTTAATTTTATTAATTAATGAAATTATAGGACTACAATTCATAAACTATGTGATCCAAGAAATATATGTGAACAAAACAGAAAAATTCTACAATTATATACATAAAAAATGTGCATATTCAAATCCTTCTGATTGAGAACAATCATAAGATCAGTGAATACACCACTACAATTTAGTAAAAAAGAAGAGAACTAACAAATGAATGCAATAAAGTCCATAAACTCATCCAACTTGAATCTTCCTTTCCACACCGTGCAAAAACACCCAGTGGCTACCGTGCACACTAAACACTCACCAGACCGCCAATGACCATTATGTACTTGATTCCACCCCATGTAATTCCAAGAAGGAACCAGCTTTGGCAATTTTAGGATACTCCTTCCATACACCTCACACATGTAATCAAATGGCCCAGAAGAAGAAACATTTCTCATAGTGTAGTAAGTTTATTTATAAAAGCATAAACTACATAGAAAAGGGATAAATGGCCTCTTATATTATCCAGTGCCAGATCGCCTCTATAGATTTTTTTGGTTTTGTTCACATCTATCTCCTGGATCACATACTTTATGAATTGTAGTCCTATCTATTCATTAATTTCTAAAATTAAATGAGACACATATTGTATAGCTAGTTAATGTGGTTATCGCTAGTGCCCCCTACATTTCACATTTACTATTGCTTTAAAGTGGATGTAAACCCAATTCATGAACTTTGACCTAGGCACATCTATCTGCAGTGTTTACTTATCTCTCTTCAAAGCACTAAAGTCCCCTGTGTTTCTGCTGCTTCGTTCTTCTGTTATCAGCATGATAGCTTCTGACACGTTCTCTGACATGGGAGATAAAAGCAGCTGAAAATTTGTGTCGGAGAGGGTGATTCGATGGAGATAAGCAGAGAGCTTGTTTATTCACAGTACAGCTCGGCACGTTTCTACGTTCCTCCACCTACAGTGCCTTGAAAAAGTATTCATACCCCTTGAAATTTTCCACATTTTGTCATGTTACAACCGAAAACGTAAATGTATTTTATGTGATAGACCAACACAAAGTGGCACATAATTGTGAAGTGGAAAGAAAATGATAAATTGTTTTCATAATTTTTTACAAATAAATATCTGAAAAGTGCATTGGTATTCAGTCCCCCTGAGTCAGAACCCCCTTTCCCTGCAATTACAGCTGCAAGTCTTTTTGGGGATGTCTCTACCAGCTTTGCACATCTAGAGAGGACATTTTTGCCCATTCGTCTTTGCAAAATAGCTCAAGCTCTGTCAAATTGGATGTAAGCGTCTGTGAACAGCAATTTTCAAGTCTTGCCACAGATTCTCAATTGGATTTAGGTCTGGACTTTGACTGGGCCATTCTAACACATGAATATGCTTTGATCTAAACCATTCCATTGTAGCTCTGGCTGTATGTTTAGGGTCATTATCCTGCTGGAAGGTGAACCTCTGTTTAAATCTTTTGCAGACTATCAGGTTTTCTTCTAAGAATGCCCTGTATTTGGCTCCATCCATCTTCCCATCAACTCTGACCAGTTTCCCTGTCCCTGCTGAAGAAAAGCATCCCCACAACATGATGCTGCCACCACCATGTTTCACGGTGGGGATGGTGTGCTCAGGGTGATGTGCAGTGTTAGTTTTCTGCCACACATAGCCTTTTGCTTTTAGGCCAAAAAGTTAAATTTTGGTCTCATCCGACCAGAGCACCTTCTTCCACATTTGCTGTGTCCCCCACATGGCTTCTCATAAACTGCAAACGGGACTTCTTATGGTTTTCTTTCAACAATGGCTTCCTTCTTGCCACTCTTCCATAAAGGCCAGATTTGTGGAGTGCACAACTAATAGTTGTCCTGTGGCCAGATTCTCCCACCTGAGCTGTGGATCTCTGCAGCTCCTCCAGAGTTACCATGGGCCTCTTTGCTGCTTCTCTGATGAATCCTCCCCTTGCCCAGCCTGTCAGTTTTAGTGGACGGCCCTGTCTTGGTAGGTTTGCAGTTGTGTCATACTATTTCCATTTTTTAGATGATGGATTGAACAGTGCTCTGTGCGATGTTCAAAGCTTGGGATATTTTTTATAATCTAAGCCTGCTAAAAACTTCTCCACAACTTTATCCCTGACCTGTCTGGTGTGTTCATTGGCCTTCATGATGCTGTTTGTTCACTAAGGTTCTCTAACAAACCTCTGAGGGCTTCACAGAACAGCTGTATTTATACTGAAATTAAATTACACACAGGTGGATTCTTTTTACTAATTAGGTGACTTCTGGAGGCAATTGGTCCCACTAGATTTTTGTTAGGGGTATCAGAGTAAAGGGGGCTGAGTACAAATGCACACCACACTTTTCAGATATTTATTGTGAAAAATGTTGAAAACCATTTATCGTTTTCCTTCCACTTCACAATTATGTGCCACTTTATGTTGGTCTATCACATAAAATCCCAATAAAACACATTGACATTTTTGGTTGTAACATGACAAAATGTGGAAATTGTTAAGGGGTATGAATAATTTCTCAAGGCACCGTATGTGGAGGGGGAGGTGCCTTTCCTACAATCAGCTGTCACACAGTGTATGCCCAGACTCCACACCCAGTGCTGGAACAGGAAGAAAAAAATCTTACGCAATGTTCCCTTTCTAAAGGACAGCTGCAGATATGCATGTAAAACTTATGTAGGGAGATTTGTTTCATCTCTGTATATCATCTGAGGCTGCTCACTTCACTGGGTATATGTGAGGGTTTACATCCACTTTAAGAGTTTTGGTAGCAAGTTTTTTCATGTATTGTTTTTTCATTTATCATTTTTTTTTTTACCTTTAACATAGTGTTCTGTGACGCACAAGTTTATTAATTATTTGCTATTACTATACCTTAGTGAACCAATGGATATCTAAGCTATGCGTAGCTCATAGAATGGCTATAACAAGCATATTCCTTCTATATTGCCTTTCTATTGAAGATTAATAAATCAGAAACCTGCATATGCACAGTTATTCGTTTACACTAACATATGGTTACTGACACTGTGAGGAAGCCCACTTTAGGTGGAATGCTCAAAAAAGTTTGGCTTAAATAAAACAAGTAAAGGTTAGAATCTCTAATAGGATTTATTGCTGTCTGTGTCCTCATTGGGGCGATTTCTCATCACTTTGAGGACAGGATGTCACAGTAAAATTCCCCTCATCAAAGAAAAACTGCCATACAATCTAACCGCTCTACACCCTATCCAAAACTAAAACCCTAGTCCTCTATATTTGTCAGCACATAGATACTTTATTGATCTCGTAAAGTCATGACAGTCTCCTCATCTTCACTCCATACCTCCTCCTCTGTGAGTCCCAACTCCTTTGTAAAATTGTAAATTCCAGCAGAATTCACCAAATTTTGCAATTCCTCGCCGTACACCACTATCCTGGAGAAGAAAAGTAACATTGGGTTATAGACTGAAAAAATGTTTTCTCCTGCCTGCAGATTACTCATGACATCATCTGAGCCTAGGCAAAAATCACCTGACTGGAGCTGTAAGACTGCTTTGTAAAAGTGACTAGTAGGCAAGCAGTTAATAAAAATAGGTGGAACTTTTGTGAAAAATGAAATGGTAACTGTATATTGTGACATAAGGATCTTATTCACACACACTTGTATTGTATTTACTGAAAGGACCACTTTAAGATAAACGAATTATTGCTTAAGCCATGCTACGATTAAATGCAGTAATATTGACTGTGTTGCCATTTTAGCATGCCTTAAGTACATTTTATCCACAAAGAAGAATTCAAACACTCCAGCGTTCAGGCAATAGTGCATCCAATTGTATCACTGTAATGCTTTGTCAGATGCAGCCCTCCTCAGATCTGGTAATCTTCGACACTGCAAAAGACACAGAGGAGGGCGCAAACGTCTAGTTGCATTACCACGAGATGGTTTATTGCAGTGGTTCTCAACTCCGGTCCTCGGGACCCACCAACAGGCCAGATTTTAATTATTACCTTGGGGAGATGCAGACTTGAATACTGCAATCACTGAGCAATCAATTATATCACCTGTGATGCATTTCAGTTATCCTGCAAACCTGGCCTGTTAGTGGGTCCTGAGGACAGGAGTTGAGAACCACTGGTTTATTGGATCCAAAAGTCAATAGTATACTCGCAAACATAGTAAGAAACAAGCGTGTCAGAAATCGACTCCAGCCTTGCGGTGATAGCGTTTCACCATGTATACCACAGTTGGAAAGCTAACGCATTTTGGGGGACACACCCCCTTCCTCAGAGGTAATTCAACCAAATAAAACCCCACATCTTAAAGCGTAACTCCACTTTTGTTGAGAAAAAAAAATCCCCCCCTGGTGATCTATGTACATCGCAAGGATTATGTTGCAGTGGATGCCTGAAATCTGACTTTTATGTTAGACAGACTTCTGGGAAAACCGGGGAGCCAATCACACAAGCAGGAAGTGGTTTCTGGGGAGTGGTCAGTACACATTCTGTGTACAGAACTCCAGGTAGCCATATTGCACTGCATTCTCAGAAAATTACAGTGGCTGCAGATTGAAAAGTAAAGGCAATTTTTAATAACATTCAATTACAATATGACTTGTATCTCAATTGTACATGCAATATTATTTTTTCTTTATTCGATTTTTTTTTTCCCACTAAAGTGGAGTTACCCTTTAACCACTTCAGCCCCGGAAGGATTTCCAGCTCTAGGACCGGAGCCCTTTTTGCGATTCGGCACTGCGTCGCTTTAACTGAAAATTGCGCGGTCGTGCGACGTTGTACCCAAACAAAATTTGCGTCCTTTCTTTCCCACAAATAGAGCTTTCTTTTGGTGGTATTTGATCACCTCTGCGTCATTTCTGATCGCCGCTATAAACAAAAGAAGAGCGACAATTTTGCAAAAAAAAAAAACAAATTTCTTACTTTTTGCTCAAATACAAATCCAAAAAAAAAATATAAAAAAACATTTTTTTTAACCGTTTTTGGTTTTTATATTCGTCCTCATATTTGCGATAAAAAAAAATCGCAATCGGCGTTTATTGATTGGTTTGCGCAAAAGTGGTGGCGTTTACGGATGATGAGAATTCATTTCTGGGGTTTTTATTTTTTTTTACTAGTAATGGCGGCGATCTGCGATTTTTAGCGGCACTGCGATATTTTAGCGGACATGTCGGACCATTTTTACACTTTTTTGGGACCATTGGCATTTATACAGCGATCAATGCTATAAAAATGCACTGATTACTGTGTAAATGCCATTGGCAGTGAAGGGGTTAACCTGCAGGGGCGTGTTCTAACTGTAGGGGGACTGCCCTAGCTGGGGAAGGGAAGTGGTCACAGCCTTCGTATACAGGAAGGCTGTGATCACAGCCCTTCCCCCTCACACAGAGCGGAGGTCAGTGTTTACTTACACGGACCTCCGTTCCTTCACTCCGGGGGGGGCATCGCGGGTAGCCGGCCGCAATCGAAGCCGCCGCACCCGCTCCCTGGCCCCCCCTCCGGCGGCGCGCGCGCGCTCACTAGGCTCTGTCTCGCGGCCGCCGTCGTATGACGGCGTTTCGCGTTACAGAGCCACTCTGTCGCCGTCAATTGCCGATCAGCCGTCGGCAAGCGGTTAAATTATACATTAGAATAGGTGCACATGCATGTCGCAGCTACAGCAGCCTATTCATTTGAATGAGCTGCTTTGCCCAGGGGATATATGGGGAAAGAGGCCCCCAATCCTTTTTTTTTTAAAAAACTTGCTGCATGAAACGGCATGGTGCCTTGCATGGAGGCGCTATTAAAAGAGAAGTATAGGAATTTATTTTTTTAATCATGCTTACCTAGGTGGATGCAGCAATGGCCCGATGCTCTATCTGTCCCCTGTCGGCTCTACCGAGTGATCAAACACCGCTGATTGCTCGGTCCCCAGAACTCTGTGAGCAGAGAGCTGGTAAATGCCAGTTACTTCTGTCTGCTCTGCCCCCCCCCCCCATCACGCTCATTGGAGCACTGGGCTGTAAAGGGGGCAAGAGTGATCGGCTCAGGCTCTCAGCGGCTCACTGAGAGGCTGAGCCGGGTGCAGGTCCAGACATGTGGGCGGATCCCGACCATATGATCGCAATCTTTCCCAAGCCTGTACCGGCTTTGTGGCATCAGCCGATAGTTGACTTTGGCTGAAAATGGGTCACAGAAGTGCAGAACAAACTGCAGTCCTGTAATCCACAGAAGTACATTCAAATGATCTTTGGCTGTACTTCTCCTTTAAGAATTAATGGCAACCCCATGCATCTGCTAAAGAGAAGCGTGCTTCTGTGTGGGTCATGACAACCTGAACATTTGTGAACCTAGGTAACCCTATAGGTTACTAACTCCACCCTTTCCTTAACCCCTTAATGCCAGCGCCTCCCAGACCTTTAAGGGGTTTTCGATGCCAGGAGGCGGGGGCATATGAGCGTATAACCACCATGACTGGCAGTCACAGTGGTCACATGATCGGAAAGCTCTCGATTGCAAGTAACAATTGGGAGCTTTTCGTTAGTCTCCAGTAAATGTGCGGGAGTGCATAGGGCACATGCTCTTGGCACAGGTTTGTTTTAATTTTGGTACAGAAATATGCGGCCTCTCAGCGTCAAGGCCCACCTGCCAAGAGGCTACATAACATTTGCATACTTTCGGCGCTAAGAAGTTCAATGAACCTGTACTGAGAAATATGTCAAGGCTACCATTGCAGATTTCCTTCTGCTAATTGCCTGGCTGTCACAAGGACTCATTTATTTTAGGGCTTTGAGTCACTGAGTGGGAACAAGTATGCAGATCAGAAAAGTCACAATGAAGTTTTAACTCCTACCTTACATACTTGTTCTAGGTCAGTGACTCACAATGTACTAACACTACTAATTCAGCTTGACAGCCAGGCAACCAACATTTTAGGGAAGGTACGTAATCGCAACTTCAATTCTTCTTTAGTACAAGTTTAAAGCAGACTGTATTGTACAATATATGATCACCATTCTATGGAATAATGGAGGCAATAATTGGAGGGCACGAGTGCAGACATATTGTCCTATTGCCACCACAGTAGCAGACATTTGGCCTCTAAGGTAATTGCCTCATGTGCCTAAGGCTGGTGGCCTGGCTCTCATCTACCTTCTCAATACTGTATATATTTCCTTTTCTCACCTGTCATAGGGGCACTTTGTGCTTTCTCTTACTGTAGTGTCAATGTCATCCCCAATCAGCCAGTGAAATTGTGGATCACTATACAGGCGGAGAGCGCGCCTCTTCTTCTTAGAGAGGTAACTGCATCCAGCGTTAAAGTCACCCATGAAAACCAGATTCTGTTATAAACATAAAGAAGGGAAAGTCATTCCTTAGTAGATTCCAAAAAAGGTGAGAATCATTGAAAAATGTAATGTTGCCAACCATACTTTACTCATGCAGATAGAGTATAGAGTGCTGTGTTTTGTTTTGTTTTGCTATCTGTGTCCCATTGGGGAGATTTTTCCTTACTTCCTGTCCAGAAAAAATAAGTGAGGGAAAATCTCTCTAAAATGGAGAAATCCCCTCTTAGACATTTGTCACCAGAAAAGTTGTCCCCATTGGACGATTTCTCCTCACCTATTGTTCCGTGACAACTGTAAAATGTCCACTACTGACAGAGGTTGTAATGCTTCGCCATTCTATATAAAACAAAACAAAAATCCTGGAGATAAATTTTAATGTAGAATTCAAGTGCAATTAGGATTCTGTTTATAACAGAAAAAACACAACCAGTTAAAGCGTGTTTAAACCAAGCCTCCTAACTGGAATTTTAAAGAGGGACACCGGCGGACAGAAAAGACGTGAAAATGGGCATCGCTAAATTGCATGGAATATTGGACGTGGCATAATGGAGCATGGCATATGTGTGCACAGTCTATTGCATTGCGGTGTGCACCCCAAAGCTCAAACATGTGCGCGTGTTTGTGTTTGTGTGTATATACATACATACAGTATCTCACAAAAGTGAGTACACCCCTCACATTTTTGTAAATATTTTATTCTATCTTTTCATGTGACAACACTGAAGAAATGACACTTTGCTACAATGTAAAGTAGTGAGTGTACAGCTTGTATAACAGTGTAAATTTGCTGTCCCCTCAAAATAACTCAACACACAGCCATTAATGTCTAAACCGCTGGCAACAAGAGTGAGTACACCCCTAAGTGAAAATGTCCAAAGTGGGCCCAATTAGCCATTTTCCCTCCCCGGTGTCATGTGACTCGCCAGTGTTACAAGGTCTCAGGTGTGAATGGGGAGCAGGTGTGTTAAATTTGGTGTTATCGCTCTCACTCTCTCATACTGGTCACTGAAAGTTTAACATGGAACCTCATGGCAAAGAACTCTCTGAGGATCTGAAAAAAAAGAATTGTTGCTCTACATAAAGATGGCCTAGGCCAGGGCCAGCCCTACCATGGGTCCCAGTGGGTCCATTGGACCCAGGCAGCACTTTGAGAGGGCCCGCAAATTGAACCAGGACCACCTTGCTTTTTCTTCTATTTACCCATGAAATTGATGACCCAGATTTGTTTTCCAGCAGGTTTGTGCGCCTGCCCCTAGACTACCCTAGCCCATCCCTATATTGCCCTAATCTGTCTATATACTGCGCTAGCCTGTCTATATATTTTAAAGTCCAAATATGCAGCGCTTATAGTACAATCAGGGCCGATCCCGGGCGGGTGCCTGGGGTGCACTGCACCCAGGCGCCGCGGGTTGCGGGGCGCCAAACTGTAAGAGTTCTCTCCTCTCCATGTTCGCAGTGCTGATCCCTACCGAGCAGCTTTCCGGAGGGCGGTGGCTGTGAGATGAGAAGAGCCGCTCTATTCAGCTAATGAAACTCAGAGGAGGAGCGGCGATGCTACAAGCAGCACACAGGCTGAAGCCGCTCCTCCTCTGAATTTCATTAGCTGAATAGAGCGGCTCTTCTCATCTCACAGCCACCGCCCTCCGGGAAGCTGCCTGCTGTTCAGCATCCCTCCCCTCTCCTATGTCAGCCCCCTCCTCCCTTCTCCCTTCACTCTCTCCGCAGTACAGAGGTTAGGGGAGGGAAAGAGAGCACAGTGTTCCTCCCTCCCCCTCCCTTCTGTACTGCAAAGAATTATGGGAGATGTAGTCCACAGGAGGGGCGGATTGCCTTAAAAATGAATGGACAGAGTGTAATGGCCACAATGAGGAGGTGAGTTTCTGATCTCACATTTTTCACACATGGGTACTCATTAGGTGGCACTAATAGACTGCACTGATGTGCTGGCACTGATGAGGTGGCAATGATAGACTGCACTGATGTGCTGGCAATGATGAGATGGCACTGATAGACTGCACTGATGTACTGGCACTGATGAGATGCCACTGGTATGCACTGATGAGGTGGCACTGGTAGACACTGATGTACTGGCACTGAAGAGGTGACCCTGGTATGCACTGATAAGGTGGCACTGATGGGCACTAATGAGGTGGCACTGATGAGATGGCACTGGTAGGCACTGATGAGGTGGCACGGAGTAATCACGGGTAGTCACGGTGG